>VXAD01010765.1:622308-669808 GCA_013399195.1 Dicrurus megarhynchus | reverse complement strand
TAGAGGTGAATATCCCACTTTCCAAGCAACTGAACATGTGCAATGCGTGACTGAGCGTGTGATGGCAGTCATATTTCCAGTTCCCCTAGCCATTGCCTTGATTTTTCTAGGCACAGTCCCTTGGTATCTGAAGGGTTTTATTTAAATAAAAATGCATATGTTCCTATGCATCCTTTTTTGTGAACTAGCCCCCATCATGTCCAAAGGAATGCTTCCTGGTTTTGAAAATTGCTTAGTGTGAAAAGGGAGACCCTCTTTCCAGTTACTTCTGTAATCAAAGTGTTCATAGTTTTCTAAGTCATACTAAGCCAATTGCGAGACAAGAAAATATTCAGCATAGTGTTTTGAAGTCTAGATTAATCTCTTCAGGCACATATGATGTCAGTGGTTTGATTTTCCTAGTGATACACTAAGCTTGATGACATGCTCATTCTGGTACCGTCTAACAAAATGAAAAAAAATTAATGTAGCATCAACAGTGTAGTAGTAACTATGACTCTTAGTGTATTTTGAGCACTCTTACAAACTTTGGACAAATAAATGACTGACACTTTTCTTTCATGATGTCCCAAAAAGTGGACATCATTATTTAAACCTGTGAACCTCACTGCTCTCTGCTTGCCAATCCCATTCTTGCAAGGGAGTTCATCCACTGTCTTGGGTGTACTGTACTTCTGCTCCAATCAGAAGATTTATTTCCTAGTTTCTTCAAGAGGAGCTGATGCCAAAAATCAGTTTAAGATTTGCTTTTAAGGTAAAAATAATAAAAAGGGGAGCAACTGTTTAAAAAAATAACCATAGCAATAATTAATCCCAGTTTTATTTGAGATGTCTTATTCTACATTGAATATCTTATTCACATTCTCTTTTGGTTGTCTTATTCTACAAGCTTAGCAGCCTAAACAAAGTAATCAGTTCTGTCCTTGGCAGAGACAAGTGTTTCTGACCTAAGAAACACAGAAATAATTATTGTTAGGAAGAGAACTAGAGCATTTTTTTATTACTTTCTTTAAAAAAATATTTTTTTAAGCTATTTCCAGTGCTATTGTTTCATATGACAAATGCCAGGAGATGACCAGTATCATAAAAGCTTAGGTTTAAAAATGTTATAATAGACCAAATTACACCTTCAACTGTTATACTGACTGTCTTAGATTTGGCTTTGTAATAACCAGCAATAAATGCCACAATCAAAAACTGTCACTGAGAGAAGTGCTTTAGATTCAATGTCCAAGTAGTGGTTAAGCCAGAAACAGCAAAAGACACAGTTGTGATCATAAACCATGGGGACTGTATAACTGAGTCTGACACTAATGTAAAAAGAGGTTTTCCACAGAGAACAAGAGACTTTCTCCACAGATTCCATAGCAGAATTGACAAACAGCCACACATAGTATTCTGCAGTGCCTCTGTAGAAGCACTACAGTAGTCTTTATGCCCATATGCCACCTCATGATGGGATGTGCTTGAAGCTTTAAAAGTAAAGGAACAAAATTTTGAAAAATTGAAATACATATCTCTATTTTCCCATTAGAACAACTATGTTGTCACTATTCTCAACTGTACCAGATTTTATAGAACAATAAACATGAATTTAGCCCTGCACATGATCAACCTTTTAATTGGCTGCCTTGAAAAAGAGTTTCTAAATAATTATACCATGATATCATGGCCTATCTGACATACACAGATGTAAAATTTCTTGACTGGAAACTTAGATTCCTTTATTGATTTCCACCACAAATTCAGTAATTATCAAATTTCTGCCAAGCCATCTTTGGAATGTTTCTATATAAATATTACCTTCCTAGATGTTATCATCAGTTACCTGACTGTTACCTGAAAACTTCAATATGTATAGAAAAACCATGAGTCCACCTATTTCCATAAAATACAAATCTGTGCCAAACTGTTAAAAGATGTAATATACAATTAGACCCTTATATAAAACATATGTTGGAAGCAGAAAACATTACATGCTTGTCTCGGTCATCTAAATGGAGTTTTTAATCAATAGAACCTCTCCTGTGAAAAGAGCCACACAAATACAGTATTAGGAAATAAATCATTTGTTCTCACCATCCATTGATGGAATTGTAGACCATCATTACACATTTATAGCCTATAACAGAAAAAAGATCCTACTTTGGAAAAAAATAAATCTTTCCAGAAAAATCTTCTCAGAACCATCCACTCTGGTGTTCAAACAGACCTCTAGCCTTGCTGAGCTTGTCAGTAGAAGCAAATGGTGTGCAACACCAAATATGCTTAACAGATTAAGAGTGTGCCTGAGCATGGAATGAAAAACTTGCCAAGGCATCTCTAAAGTAAGTAATCCCTACCACAGACCTATTAAATGTCTTTGTATTCTATACCAGCACTTCCAGGATTGTAATACATTGCAAATGTTTTCATGGTAACTTTGCAAGTGAAACTGAGCCACGAGTATGCTCCAGATTGAATGGTACGGGAAGTCTTCAGAGAACAAAAAATTACCCAGGTAAACATTTCTAATAAAACAATCATTCTGTAATCCCTCAGTATTGATTCTTAAGGGAAACTCACAAAAATGTCTTCAGAAGGTGAGAATAAGGACTCAAATTTGTAATTCTACTCTAATTTTGAAAAAGTAGTTCTACTAACAACATGCTGTTGTTGACACTATAATCTTTCTTAACTTCTACATGCTTTAGAGGCGATAAACTACCTGTTTCAGTGTCTCTTCTAAGTAGTATTTTATCTTTTTCCCCTTTTCCCTCCTCTCCTAAAATGTCCTCTCCTCCATAGTTTTCATTATTCTTATAAAGATAGTACAGTTGATGCCTTGGTCGGTCTACTCACCTTGTATTTAGCTTCAAAAGCTGTTGCATTTTTTCAGACCAGTCACCCACATTATTTCCTGTCAACATGCCCATTATTCATACTTTTTCATGTTATGCTTCACTATGTTTTATGGGAATGGTCCTAGTTGGAGTTCAGACATCTTCTTTAAGATTATGTATTCACTATTGGCAAATTTATTTGAGTCCACTACGTTATCTTGGCAATTTGGCACCACAGTTCTTTCCATCCCCCATCCCAGTTTGTTTTCGTTTGTGAATTTGATGCATGAGAGCCTGAGGGTTGAGCTCAGTAACTGAAACATTGTCTCTTTCTCTAGAGGTTCAGTTATGTGATTATTGTGACAGGTTTGAAGTGCTCATGTTCCTTCCCTTTGAATTTTCACTAGGTTAACTGTTTGTGAGCCATACCATGCCCCAGATAATTCATCCCTAGACATTCGTTAACATATACAGAAACAATGTCTTGGTTCTTTGTGTAGCTGGCATTTCTGCTGACTTAGGTTTGCTCAAATTCTGCTTCTAAGGATGCCTTCTGTTGGTGTGTACCTACTGGGACACTCACATGAACCAACCCTTCTTTCCTCATCACTTGTTTCCTACAGTATCCATATGCTTGTTTGTTTGTAATAGATACTTTCTACTGTAATCCAGTTTCATGGTTATATGAGAAGGTATTCAAAACTTACTAGATGATTCAAGACATCAATTTAGTAATTTCTGTACCTTTACTTCTCTGGAGAAATTCTCTTTTTACTGAGACACCAACATCTCCAGATAAGCACAGCCTCATATTTACTGTAGTACTGAAAGTAAATTCAAGGTAAACTGTGGTAAATTGGTGCCCTCCATATCATTACACACTGAAATACTATTGAACCTCAAAAATGTGTCAAACTTCTTTTTTTTTTTCCAACCAGGTTTTGGTCTGTATTCTGTTATCTATTTTAAATGTGAAACCTCATTGCTTTTAGCTGTTATTTTTGCTGAAACCACAGTCTGTTGAGTTGGGGAATTGAAGCACTATGCTCTTCAGACTGTTCCCCTTCTTGAACTTCTTCAGTGCAAATAAACCACATGGGATCTATCTCCCTCAGGCAGTGCAAGCAAACAGGGTGGTTGTCTTGAAAGTGGGGTTTTTTTTCCATGTATCTTGATGAGATCATCTCCCCTTTAAGGTAGGTTTTTAGCTGCTTTGCCATTTCCCCACCCTTTCTTTTTGAATCCAAGGGATCACAAATAATTTTTGCCCTTCTATTTCTGTTGACTAAGCTTCCTTTTACCATTGTAAAGACTTGGAAAACATCATTCTTTTAAGCCAGCATTATCATATGCTCTTTGCTGTTGGAGAGGCACAGTTTTCAGCTCAACTCTAGATAACGTTTCAGGGATTGAACACATTTTATCCCTGAGTTCAGTTGTGCTGTTTCTCACCACGAACTCTCTCAACCTAACACAAAAAGCCAACCTTGAAAAACTGAGAGAGAATTCTGTTTCAGAACATTCTCTTAGTAGCTCTTTGTAATGAGATAGGACAACATTTTCAAAACAAGGAAAAATCTCTTAGTCAACCTGACTGTTGCATTTTAGGGTAGTTTAAAATGGAAAAGCCAAACTTACATGCATGCCTGTGCCCAGATTCTCACTTGTCTTAGGCTTAAAGAGTCCAGGATCTGATATCTCTGTACCACAAAACAATTTTTGACATCCCTTTCTTTTTTTTGTTTGTTTTCAAGGCCAACCAAAGTCTTTTCAAAGGTTTATATGTTTTTCCTCCGTGGTTATTACTTGTTTGAAATTATTTTCTGGTTATTTGTCTTCTATTAAAGAAGACAATATTAAAAATTATAATTGTATTTATAGTCTGAATTTGTGATGGCTTACTCACACAGATTCTGGCATGTTAATTTCTGAAAGCATGTTATATATTATATATTGTTATGCATTGCTTCTTGAAACACTTTTTCAGTAAGCACACTGAGCTAATGTTGGGGGGTTTTGTATTTTGCAGTTACAATCCAGACAGGGTTAAAAATAAGAGCTTTAGCTCCAAATTTCTGATCAAGTTTGTGTTGTATAACTAGATATATATTTTTAGAGAAAGTTCCATATCCACTGTCTCCTAGGTAAGATTTTTTTTTAGTATACAGTGTTAGTGACCTGTTTCTTCTCTTTGCAGTTAGAGCTTTATATCAGTGTTGAAATAATTTTCCCCTAAATATCCTAAAAACTGTTTCTGAGTTATTTTGTGGTCCTTGGGGATGAGATGTATGACTTGTTTGTATTAGGCAGAAAAGTTATTTCTAAATTTTTTTTGTATTTCTTTCGCTGTGACTTTTTGCACTTGTATTTGGTAAGAAAGGTTAGGGGGCTTCTTGTACTGCNCCATCCATCCATTTTATTCCCTCACTTGAGTAATTTGAGAGAGAATTCTTATGTTAGAAGCAAGCTGTTTTCCTTAAAGTCCAAAGCTCCGTATTGTAAGGCATCTGTTACATCGGAATGCATTTTGATTTTCCCAGGCATTTGAAATGAAATGAAATGAATTAACAGCAAAAGTGTGTATATGTGTACATATATGAGTGGATATTGAAAATAGTTCCAGTTTAGGTAAACATCTTGATTATTAAATATTGCTGGTTCTAATATGTACATATTGTAGTTTTATTTGTGTTCAGTTTTTCAAATTGCTTTCAGAATGTTCCTATATACTTATGTTAAAGCCTAATTAATTTCTGTGAAAAGATTTGTTATAATTCCTCAAAAGGATGTCTTATATAGTGCGTCTATAAATCCTATAAAATTTCAGAATTGAATGATATTAAATATTTGTGTCTGTCATTCCTGTGTTTATGATAATTATTTCCAAGTCATCCAGTAACAGATTGTTAAAGCTTGAGATACTAAATGAAAACATTGTTTAATTGTGCAGGAAATATTTTATAAATATTTGCAAAAGAGAAAAATAATCTTGAAGCAATTGTTTACAAATAATTTTGATAGAAGGTCATTATACTTACATGAAAGAAAAAAGAAGTACAAAGAAGTACAGAACAATCAGAATATTCTTTAAATGCCAGTCCTGATCTCTTGATTCTACTGTATGAAATACTGCAATATACTGTAGGGATTTTTTTTTTTAATGTTGCTCTGATAATACTCTCCATGTTGGTTTTTTTTTTTAATGTCAAATCTCTTCGTAAATAAGGGTAGGATAATCACTGGCATATCTGTAGAGACATCACAATTTTTAAGATAGAATTTTAATGCCAATCTGAATCCAAATCTAAAAGTTGAACTGGGTTACCCACATGCATAACTTTTAATTTAATGTTCATTCCTAGTATATATGCCAAGAGTTATATACAACTTTCATTTGTGCATACTTACCACAATCCAAAATAATCGATATAGGTAGATAAAATATGTGAGATCACTGCTGTCTCCATTATATTTCTGCTTCATGTTCCTTGTAATGCACCATGGACCTGTAATTGTGGTACCTGCAGTCCCATCATTTATACATTATTCCATCAAAGAAGTACCAGTAATACTAATCATGTAAATGCCAACGATTGCTGCTTGTGCTGGGTACACTGATGTTGGTAGTATATCTAGGGCTAAATACTTGCACTGGAGCATACTCTTATTGTAGTCAGTGGGATTTTTCTCTTAACTTTGGTTGGAAGAGGAGCCGGCAAAAGTGCAAAAGCAAAGGAGAGAATGAAATAGAAAAGAGCAAAGAATAAAATTAAGAGAGAGAAGGTTGAAAAGAAAAAAAAATTGTAAAATACATCAAATAAGTAGATACTGAAAAGGTTAAAAAAGATTTATGGGTTGAAAAGGGCACATTGGCAAAGGTCGGTTAAGAAGAGGTTAGCTATAGAATCATAAACAAAAAAAAGAAATGGAGAAAAAAAAAAGGAGAAACTAAAATGAGTCAGACAGAAAGTAGGCAAAGTGTAGAGAATGAAGAGAGAGAAGGAAATTCATCCTGCTGGAGATAGTTTCTCCTGTCACTCACAGATAAGTATTGCCTCTAGAAAGGTCAGTTCAGGCATAGCCAAATGACAGAAGTGATAGGGGAGAACCACATCATCTGATGTAAGGTGAATAAAATAAGGCTCAAGAAGTCATTTTTATTTTTGATAGGACAGTGTTTACTTTGACAAATCAATGAATTCCCCCTTGAAATATTTGGGGAATTCTGGTGAATATGACTAACCTTTTTTTTTAATCCTGCCATTTCTGAAGTCAAATTTCTCACACCTAAATGCATGGTACAACATATTCTTATGTGGACAGAATGTTGAAGCCTTAGAAAGAAACTGATCTTGAAAGAGGTACTGAACAGCAGGAGCATACTTTAAGAAATTAGGTAATGTAGTTAAGAAGATGGTTTGTGGAGTCTTAACTTATTTGAAAACTCCTCTTTGAGAAACAGATCATGTCTTCTGTAAAGAAAACACAACATTGTCTTGTTTCAGTAATGTCCCCAACTTTAGTATTGTGACTACAATGCAACTGCTGTTTCAGGTTCTTTTTTCTAAATTTATGCTTCCTTTCATCCTGTAATTGAGTGTTAGGAATTTAGAGTCTGTAGGTTTTTATAAAAATTAGTAGTGCTGACAGTAACAACAGGAAAAACAACCAAGTGCCAAATTAAGTATAAAGCTTCAGGATTTCATTTTCATGGTCATTAAAGTTGCCATATATATTTAATCCAGTAGATGATAAGTAAGATGAATATTTATCTCATGTTGCAGCATATTCCTTGCATAATTGACAGAATAGTTAGTGAATCCTTTAGATCAGTTTGGTTTTCTCTTTTTGTATTTTTTAGTCACATGAGGTAATGTTACATTTATAGTTAATTTCCTTTTACTTGCACACAACTGTTTTACAGGATAATTTCAGATTATATTAACAAATAAAAAGGGCATGACAGAAAGAAAAGAAAGCAGCATGATAAACGTTGTGACCTTCTAGTGAGAAACAGTATGGCATGCATAAAGGACTGCTGCATTAAATGGACAAGGGGGGAGAAGGAAGTGGGTAATTATTTGTAGCAGTGCTTTTACTGTTGTTGGAATGAGACAGACTAACAGTGGCAGCAGTCATTTTGCTGAATCAAAGTCCATGTTAGTCGCATTATACACTGCCACAAAAGGTTGTTAAGGCTGGTATTAGCATGTACCACTGAGGACATTGGAAGGACTCGATCTGTCACACTAAATCGCCTTCTTGCCCTCAACCATTGAAGTCTCCAGCTCCTCTGACATGTTCTTTCATTAATGGCCTGGCCTTGACAACTGATCCTAATTGCCTCTGAACCGCACTTCATGTATTATTGGTGTCTGCCTGCCCTGGTTCATGTCAACAAGCCACAGCATGCACAGGGTGTGCCCGGTGCCTTTTGCTGAAATGATGCTCACATAGTCGTTTACCTCTGAGGGTTTGAGTCTCACTGGGAATGAAGTATAAAGCTAAAGATCTTCCTGTCTCTTCTTAGTAATACTTTAATGTGGATCTGTGCTATGTACTTACTAGGCATGTATGAAGGCTTAGTATAGCATCAGGCCAATTATGCAAGATTCCATTAAAGCAGAGACTGTAAATGTAAGACAAAACTTGCCTGCATTCTGGTTACTGTTTGTTTATTCCTTCTGAAAAGCTTATTGAACTGGAATGTATAGCTTACACTACATTTTTCATAAATCAAAAAATCTGGTTTTATTTGAAGTAATAGTATAGAAGAAATATTATCCATAATATTGACAGAGTTCCTGTTGATTGAAATGTTCCTACTATAGAAATAGGTAGGAAACGGATCCCGTTAGTTGAGATTCAAAAGTAAGGAAAATTAAGGCAAAAACTATTTAAAAATCCTAATGCTCTTTTATTTTCCATTAAACAGTTTCATAAATATATTTATTAATATTTCTGAAAATGTTATCAAACATACATTTTATTTCATAAAGCAATTCATTGCTTTTCCTGATTATTTTAATTTTCAGTCTTGCAGATTGTCAAAAATGTATATATTTTAATTCTGCTTCTGCAGTATGCAATGTGTTTTTACTGTGGTGTTTTATTTTTAAATTCGTAGTAACATATCTGCCTGCCCAAAAAAATCATATATTTTAAGCATGGCTATGATTTAAGACTTTTATAATTTTTTATAAGATTTTCTATGATTACCTCAGTCATCAAGAAGACTGAATAATTTGAATGGGGAGCTTTTTAAGCATGCAAGTTCTACCAGTGATAATAAAAAATAAATCACAGGAGCTCTTTGGTGCTAGGTATCATTTAGCCTAATCTAGACAGTGACATTTGGGCCACTAACAGCATAATCATAGTTATTGCTACAAATTGCTCCATGTTTGAGTTTTAATGTTATAAGTAAATTATGCCACAGGATAAAATATATGCTTCTTTGGGAATTAAACATGTTTATTTCAGCAATGTGGATGTGGAATACTAGGAGAAGGCAAATTTCTTTCATGTGGTAATACTGCCACCTTCTGAGCCAGTGAAGAATGATTCAGAGATGCAGCAGTTTTCTGTCTTGGGGACTTACTGAAGAATGTGCTGCAGGTTGGTGGTTTGCTTTGAGTCAGCAGCGTAAGGTCCCAAAGAGAAAAGTGCTCAAGACCGGAGATTGCCTGAAACCTATAGCTGAAATTATTTCAAATTCCCACTCTGAGAGGCAGTTTAAATTTCCTTGGAGATTGCACTCCTACTGTGAAAGTCTGGCAGACTAGAAGAAATCGGAAGAAGAGTCTGTGATGAAACTTTTGATAAAAATACTTTTTTAAAGAAAAAGCCATTGAAGTCCAAAACCAAAAATCATTCTTATTCCTTATACTTTGTCAAAAGACTGATCCTTAGTTAATTCTGATTCAAGAATGCCAGAGAAAGTTCAGTGGTTTCAGGAAAGAGGTGGCCACAGCTGGAATTAGAAGATGAAGGGGATTGTGGATGTTCTTTCACCATCATTCATTCAGACAACGTGCCCTTCAGCAGAACAGAAAGCCCTTCTGATTTTCTCGAATTAGGAAGATTAGCATGAAGCGCATAATGCGGGATGATGGAATTTGTCATAATTTGCATTGTCCTGGAAAGATTCAGTTTGATAGAGCGATGCATCTCAGAGCATGTCATGTCCCACGGGCAGGTCATGGAGGAAACTCGGCAGAAATAATTTCACGATATGTGCATCAGTTGTAAATGCCTCATAACCAATTTGTCAAAAAAGAAAAAAAAAAAAAGAAAAGAAAAAAAAAGTGGAGGTCAGGAGAGTTGAAGGAAGTGGGCATTTGCCCAAACACACGTGGAAGTTATATATAATGGTAAATTAGACTTGTGTCATTTTGGAATATGACATGATTATATGCAAGTAATGAACCCAGTGACTAGATACTTGCCAAGTTACTGGTAGAATTTTTTTTCTACAGTGTATAAGAAAGGCAGACCTTTCACCAATTGCATTGTGAAGTTTATTTATGAATATTCCTTACAGAAATTATCAGACACAAGAGCTTCAGGATCAGTTTTCTGAGCGATTGCTTCTGACCTTGATAATGTTCCCAAACTGCAGATAGAAAAGGATAATCAGCATGTAGTTGACAAAACGGACATGACAGTGTTACTTACATGCTGCGGCATTTCTGGAAATAGGCATGTAGAATTCAGACAGGCAAGGGGAACACACTTACTTACAGTAGCATAGCAAGAAGAAAAGGTCCAATGTCATGAATTGACCATGGTTTATTTATGGACCACCTGACAATGAAGCAACAGTCTTTGATATTTAGAAATCTTTTTTGCCCAAGAACATTATAACTAGTGCTCATAGGTTATGTTATTTATCATTTCAATATCTGGTTCTACTTGAGGAAGACATTTTACAATGTCTCCTGTATTTGTCTTTCTTTATACATTTCAAACAACAGATTAATGTCGGTGGTTCAGTAACACTGATCATTTGTGACAGTTGAGCATTTGTGAGTTGAGGGTCTAATAACAAAAACAAAATAAAAGAGGGAAAAATAAAAAGGAAATTGTCACTTCTAAGGACCTACTTTACTGTCTGTGGGATCCAAATAATTCTTCCTACCTGAGGCTGATTGTCAGACTGCTGTCTTTCAGATGGTTATTATTGTAGAATCCTAATTTTTGAAAACTGAATTACCTTAGGGTACAACTCAACATAAATAAATCTTTCAACACCCGGTACCTGGAATCAAGATACATGTGAAACTAATAACACTGCACAGTTACAATTTGATCAAGTGTGTTGATGTGGGTTTTTGGAAGAAAGTATTTATAGGGTTCTGCATTAAAAAAATGTGTTTTAATAATGTCAGGCCAAATCACTCAAAATATTTTTTGTCTGCAAAATATTAACTCTCTGTATAGGTTCTGTGAGGTTTTGATCTCTTCTTTTTTCACAGTTTACAGCTTTAAGTTTGCAGACAAATTGCTATGCTAGTCAGGGATCATAATTGATGTGTGGTACTGGTGAAAAAATACAATTTCTGTAACAAGTAAAGGCTCTTATATCTTGTCTATAGATTGAAAAAAATGGGCTATATCTTTTATTGCATCAAAACCTCAGATCCTGTTTTATTTAGTAGTGCACTGTACATGTGAAGAAAAAGTATCTTTAGAAGCCTGAGTGTAGTTTTATTACTTTGCTGGGTGATACATGCTGATTATATTTTTAAATGAGAGAATAAATAATCTTTGCATTTCTGTATTTAAATGTTGGTTGGTTTTTTATTCTTAAGATACAGTCTGGTAACTTTTGAGTGAAAAGCAACAAGTGTCCAGTTTTTCTATAGCTTTTTTACTGATGTTTTTCAGAAAATATTTTGCACTGTCTGCTGGTGACTTCACTTATATGGCTTGACTTTGAGTTTTGTGGCCTGATGGTGATGAGTAAACAATTTTAAATTAATAAGTAATCTTTAAAAAACTCAGAGCAAAAGGTAGTGTTTTGCTGTGTGACTTAATTATAGAATATAGAAATACAACATCTGGTGGTAAGAGAGAAGAGCTCAAAACATACAGAACTGATTGAAAAATGTAGTAGCTTTGAAACTTTCCATTTATGATTGCTTCTTAATGCTTGTATTAACTTAATCTTGATAAAGAACTTCCAATCAATATTTTTCTCATTTGGCCTGTTTGTGAAATTTACTGCTATCTGGTGGTGGATTTAAAACATGTCCATAGGATTACCCTTTCTGATAACAGGAGCTATGTAAAATTCTTAATTCTGATAGGCTCTTCACATGACATTTTTTGAGAATAAGCCCAGTGAAGAATAAAGCTGTAGAAGTATGCAAGAAATAGGTGATATTATTTGTTATGTAAATTCTTCTCCATGTTTGCCATTTCTGATTGTGAGAGTTCATTTAGCACTTTTTATAGGGTCCATGTGGTACCACCATTCAGGAGCTTTTTATGTTGGGTAGAATTCACACATTTCTTTTTTTTTATTACCTTTGGAGAAAGGCAGTATGTAATATGAGATACTTGGTGTCATTTTCTTTTAAATGGGGGACATTCTAAAAATAAATAAAATGCTGAAATAAGAATAAAGTTAGATTATACTGTTCAAAAGGAAGAATAGGACGCCATAAGAAAACTGGGACCTTTTTTTCTAAGTTTATAAAGATTTCAGAGAGAAAAACAAACTGTTTCCACATCTAAAAGTCTTCAGAGAAATTAAGGGAAAGAAGACTTTGTTCATGGACAGAAACTGTTGTTCTTTAAAAATTATTTTGCTCTAAAGGGATTTTGTCTTCTGATTATCAATGATCTCCAATGTAGTTTAACAGCATGTATGGAAAAAACCCAATTGTGTTTTTGCAGTTATTCAAGACACAGATTCAATCTAGAAATTGCTGGTTCATCTGTGTTCTTTCTATTCTTAGAGTTCTTAACTTAAAAGTTTCTTCAGATGCAATTCTTCTGTAACACACACATATGCATCCCTGTCTCCTTCTGATTCCTTAGAGCTTCCAGTGTAGTTTTTAGCTTCTGAACATCTGAAAATCCCTGTCTGAAGGCACACATTGGAATAGTCTGTGGTTTTAACATCCTTAGTATGTTGTGCTAGTCACCCAACTCAAGGGAAAGCAGACTGAAGGGGAGACAAGAGAACAAAATTTATGCAGGGAGAGGGCAATCCTTCTGTATTTGTCTGGAGTTAGGTCTATTACTGGACTTCATGTTCCTGGCCTTTGAGGCTTTGGTTTTGATCCTTTGAGAGTTCAATGTTTTAACTTTCTGTAAAAGCAAAGAAGTGCAAAACAGGCCCAGTGCAGGGGTCATCATGGATCTTTATTACTTGTTTTGGTATCAGATTAGGGGATGTAAATCTTAAACTTTATGATGCCATATAATAAGTAGTTTTTTTCAGGGAAAGATTTTATATAAATAATAACTATTTTCTGCCATGTAATTGTATAACCATAAAACACCAAAGAAAACCTAAATATTAAGTAATTTTCTTTGTTGGGAATTCATGACTAAAACATCTGTTTAAAATCGCTAGACTATCTGTGAATTCTCTAGAAATTTAGAATAATATTTTGTAAAATTCTATTACTGTAGCTCTTAGGCTTAGCAAGGGGAGGAGGCAGTCATTCCTCTTTTGGTAGACAGGAGAAAAATACAGTTAAGTCAGTTAGTACATTACAAAAAGCTTGTCCTCTGTGTCTTCTTTTCAATTGGTCTGTTAAAGTGGGAAAAAGATAGGGGGAAGAAGAAATAGGAGTGCAGAAGTAATAACATTTGTATGTGAGACACAGTGAACATAGTGCTCTGAGCACGTTACAGTAAAACTGTAGAGAATCTGGAAGTGGAAAGACACAATCCATAGATTGGAAATTGAGTCTAGACTGCACTCACACAGCTAAACTATACAGTCTGTTGGCATTTCAGCTACTTCTGTATTGCATTGTTCTGAGAAGGTGAAAGAAATGGGAAAGTAAAACAGAAGATAGCATTGAGAGGAATAGCAAATAGACAAGGAAACGGGGAAAAGTATTGTTAGTGGCTGAGTCTAATGTCTGAGGCACATTCATTCAAATGTGGAATGGTGTGGGATGGAGCTGTGAATTACACACGTCATGCTCATCTGCCAGTCCATACAGACATTCCACAGAATCAGAGAGTGGTTGAGGTTGGAGGGTCCTCTAGAGGTCATATTGTCCAACCTCTTGTACAAGCAAGGCCACCCTGAGCAGGTTGCCAAGGACAATGTCCAGATGCCTTTTAGGTATCTTCAAGGATGGAGACGCCACAACCTCTCTGAGTGACCCGTGCCAGTGCTCAGTCCCACACAGTAAAAAGGTGTTTCCTGATGTTCAGAGGGAACATCCTGTGTCTCAGTTGGTGCCCATTGCCTCCAGTACTGTCACTGGGCATCACTGCTATAAGCCTGGCTCCATCTTCTCTGCAGCCTCCTTTCAATTATTTATATATATTAATGAATGCCCTTCTTGAGCCTACTCTTCTCTAAAACCAAAATGTCCGAGTTCTCTCCACCTTTCCTAATAGGTGAGATGCTTCAGTCTTTTAATCATTTTTGTAGCCCTTTGTTGAACACTGTCTCTTGTACTGGGGAACCCAGAACCAAACACAGCACTCCATGTATGGCCACCAGTACTGAGTAGAGGGGAAGGACCAACTCCCTCAACCTGCTGGCAATGCTCCTCTGAATGCAGCTCAAGATACCATCTCTCTATTACACTACTGTTACTATTACTAGACATTACTATTATTGCAATTTGTGAAGTGAAAAGTAAGGACTCTGCCCAGAATCTTGAGCAATGCAAAATGCCGTTTTCCCTCAGATCTTCCTGTGTCCTCAAACAAAATAGCAAAAATAAGTGGAACAATGTAGCTCTGGGTTGTATCAGGGAGAACATTTTCAACATTTATGATTGTTTGAGTAAAGAGTATGTAATTTGTGCAAAAAGTTAAGTGGTTGAACTGCCTGAGATGTATTTTTAATTTAGCACTTCAGAGTTTAGAGAAAAGTAACAAGTATTGCCAAGGTTTAATTTGGCATAATTTTTAAAAGCTGTTACATTATTTTTTTCCTGAATTAGAATCTCTTTCTTAAACGTAAAAATTTGAAAGAAATTTCCAGAAAATAAATAGCTTTTGATTTATTCTCATAAAATAGATAAGCCATTAAATAGTTATTTAAGTGTGTGTTTTCTCAGCAATGTTTTCTCAGGAAATTAAGATGTCAACCATACTTGCAGACATCTCATTTACTGAATCCAAAGTGTTATTCTGAGAAGTACTTGATGTAGGGCATGGAAGACTGTAAATTGAAAAGAGAGTAAGATGAGGAAGCAGGGAGAGCTATGGATGAGTGAGACCTCCAGTATGACTGGTGATGTTTTCCCTTCCCGAGAGGGAAGACCAAAGCGGATTAAAGATGAGCAGGTTCCAAGTGATTAGTTCAGTTTATTACATTCTCAGCTGAATCCCTCTTTGTCTGGGTGCTTCCCCAGCCTTCCCCAGCCTTCCTGTTCAGAGTATCAAAAAGTTAATTACTGTAATTTAAAAAATGTACATGCAGAGCCTCAGTACATGTAGATCATGGAGGAGGGTCTGAAACACTGCTAGCCTGCCTTGGCACCTCACCACCACTTTTGCCATTCTTCTTCATTTTAGCTCTATGCAATATGTCTGCTCACAATTCTGTTGTTTTCTGTACTAAGCAGGAAAGGTGGCTGTTCATATTTGTTTCCTACCCCTATACATGATTTTTCTTCCTGCAGCTATTATTTTTCCCTTCCTTTTGATTATAGAAAAGATTTCTCTGCAAAAAGAATTAAATACCATCATAATTTAACTAGCATTCAGAAGGACTCAGCATGACAGTAATTTAAAACAAAAATTCTTTATTTTCACCATACTGGTAGTTAAATAACTGTATTTTCATATTAAGATTGCAGTTCATAACATTTTCTATTTTTCTGAGTTCTCTATTTCTCCGTGGGAGCTGCTAGCTGCTAAGCAAATTTGAAACTCTGGTTGTATGTAAGGGAAACTCAAAACTTTGGAAGTATGCATGTATAATACAGATACTGATATTTTCTAAAAAATGTGATTTCATGTGGAAGTTGAATAACTAACAGTGGTTATTGTAGTCATATATTTTTCATTTTGTTCATCAGTGTTACATCGTCCCTTTCTGGATATTGAATGTTTTTTGATAATAAAATTCTGCTCTAAGTTACACTTATGTAAATAAACCTAAGAGTGAAACTTTGGTCCATTATATGCCAATTGCAGTCCTAAACAGGTAGTAGTGATATGCTGAGCAGTGGTTGAGTAAGAAATTTGTCTAAGGCATAAGGATCTTTTTTGTGGCTGCAATTCTTAATTGCTGTGAAGTGCTAAAAATATTAATGAAGTGTCACCGTGAAAACTTTGTTGTTTCATATGCAAAAACAGAGTCTAGAGAATGATGGAATACAAAAATTGAATGCAGCCTTTAAAAGGAGTTGGAGAGATAAGGAATCAGTGCAACACCTATAGATTTAATGCTGAGGTTTATTTGTTTCATACTCATATTCTAGCTTTACCAGGATATATTCTTGTATGATATGGTAGTTCCATTTAAACTGAAAGTTTATAGCAGTAATTACAACAGCAGCCACTTAATTGAGATTTTTATTTATTTACTAATTTTTATTTTCTAAACAGATTTTTCAATTAAATGCAGTTCTTTAAGCATGTCCTTTCAGCACCCTAAATATGCTTGATGGTCAAGTTGAAGGCAACCCCATAAAAAGAATTCAGAAGAACTTCAAATGAACCTGAAGGACTCCCATCATATGCAGAGTTCTTATGTTCTAGGGAAGTCTTAGTGTAGAAGTCTCTTCTGTGTGTGCACCCTAGGCTTGATATATACTTGTATTGTGGGCATGTCTGGGATGTGAATATTCACAAGTGCTTGTGAAGTTTCTACTCTGAATGTGCTGCCAGATGTCTGGAGATGTATAAATACAGAATAAAATTTATGGACAGAAGAAAGTGAAAAAAACCCAAGTTAAAAAATGATAGGCCTATTTATGCAACCTGATTTTTCTGTCTGCTCCCCTCCCATTCAAATGACTTGCATAGACTTCTGAAATTTATACCAGCCTCTGAATCACTGCAAGGGTCTGTCCAGAGCCTTCTAAAGACTCAGAGGGATTTCATATAGGAAATCAACTCTCTTTCCTCAACAATTTAGCACCTGGGATTCTACTGAATTGTTTTTGACGAGAGATTGTTTTCTCAGACAAAATGCATTTAGCTTTTAGGGGTTTAATAATAGCTCAAAAATGAGAAATCTCAGTTACTTTGTTTTTTTCAGGTTTATCTTTTCACGTTTGTGTGTCCCATTTCTCTCACAAGAAGATATAAAATATTCTGTATTAATGTTGCAGGTTTTCTGATAACTACATGTATGCTACCTGATTTAAGATTTTGGTTTTCAATATGTCTTGATGCAACTGTGGCCCTCAAAAAAGGTGATGAAAATACAGCCATTTAAGTGCTAAATAAAGATAGATATTCATTTCAGATGTAGTGGTATTAAAGATATTGCCTTTAAATTATATTCACAAAATAAACAGTAGATGGAAGATCCACAAAGATACTGGTTTTAAGCTTCACTTTGAAAAGCTCATGATTAGGCAAAACCAGAAATTTCTATTCCATCTTAAACCTTTAGTCTGGCCTTCAGATCAAGCTATATGGTTATATAGTTATAATAATTAGTTATAAAAAACTTTAAAACTTTAGCATAATTGCAGTCCTTTTCAGCAGTAGTATACTGAAAGACTTGGAATGTTTTTGAATTATTTGAAATATTTTAAAGATATTTATTGTTTTATAATGAGGGCTGAGGCAAACAGATGTGAGATTTACTTATATTTAAAATCCTAATTTTAACTCATGTAGAGGCTAATTGATTACAATGTATAATTTCAAGAAGTCTGTGTTTGTAACAGAAAATATTTTATTAGTTTGAAAGACATTCCTCATAGCACTCACTTAAAATAAGAGATTAAATTTCTGCTATAGGTATAGATGTAAGTGAAATTTCCCCATGGCAGTGTACTAGGTGATGCAGTAGTTGTAATTTTCATTTCATTTTCTGTGATTATTTCAATTTTTTGTTCCAGTTGAAAAAGCAACTATGCCAAAGACAGTGTTGCTCCACAGAATTGAACCATGGAACTGAGTTCAGGAAGTACACTTTAGGTCAGGTTTCTCCAGTTTACTATCTTGTAGTAAGTTTTTTAAAGTCAGCTGAACAATGACACTAATGTATTGTGAAATTATTGTGGCAGAAGACACAGAGTTAGAGAACTCATAGTTTGTAGATTATGTCACTGCTTAGATATAGGGAATGTCCAGAGACGTTTAGCATGGGCTGGTCTGAAGCATATGCATGTAAGCAAGGCCTTAAATGCTGAGGGGAATTTACGATGAAAACTTACGCAGTCTTAGGACTTCAGGCAGGAATTTCAGGTCTGATAGTCTTCACTCAGAGATCTAATTTCTGCTAAAGACACTCTTGAAATACACACTGGGCAGCAACATTGTGTGTGTTTTCACCGGTTATTTTTATGTATTATTTAAGTGATGGATTCTAAACTTCAGGTATCAGGAGAATCAAACTAATATGAACTGATGTTACTTGTGGGCTTGCATTTTAGCACATCGTGGTGGTTTAGGTTGTATGAGCAGTGCACTGGTATCTCACAGAGATCAACTGTCAGATCCATGGATATTGCAAGGCTTGGGGCTTCGTCATTGTAGGACCTTTGTTTACTTCTCCTGTGATTCTATAAAAAAGTTTAAAACTAGTATGTTATGTCCTTTTTTCAAACTGGGTGACTGCTTTCATTATGCATAACAATTTTGACTTAACTGTGAGATTTCAGAAGACTACACTGCAGTACTCTGTCAGCTGTGAAGCAAATGACTCAGGTGTCCTGGAGACTAAACTCTGGTGTCCCCCTAGAATAACTTTAAGCTTAACTGACAGAGTGACTTCCAGGAGCTCTGGGTGATGCTGTGTATGTTTGTAAATAAACATTCTGTTTAAGTCTCTAGAGCTATTAGTCACGTATCCTTCAGGAAAAACTTCCTGACTATGAAATCCTTGCTGTGAATTAAAATGCTTTTTAATTTACTTGTATAAATTACAACTGAATATCTTTTTGAGGATAAAAGAAGGAAGTAATCTGATTAGGAATGTCACCTGCGATGATCCAAATGGTGTGACTATTAACTAGATTCATTTAGACAGCTATACATTGTTTTACTGCTAATTCTGGCAGTCTGGGCTAAAAGATCTAACTGGGTAAGGTGGGACGTGAAAGGTTGAAAGATCTTGGGATGCTCACTGAAAATCATCTGAATGTCTGTTTCAAATACAAGGCTTCCTTTCTAGGCCTGGGCGAATTGTTTAATTGTACTAGGGTTTTTTTCTGCAAATTACTATGTTACTTTGTTTCCCTCATTGTTAATATTTCTTTCTGGGGAGTCTCAGAACTCTAGAAAAATGGCCATTTGTATGCATGCAGTTTGAGTAAAACCATATTTAACTCTTTAGGACCACAGTTGCATCAAGTTTTAGAGTTGGTTGTGAGACACTGTAAATTCCATAGCATACTTAGTTTTGTGCAAGAAAGCAGACTAGTTCTGTTGAGATCTAATATATGCATTTTATGCACCTACAGGTAATTATCTTTAGGTTCATTCATAGTTTTCCAGTTAGGACAGGCAAACCCACTGCTTCTATGATAGAAAGAAACCCTCTTAGCTTGTAGAGGAGAAAGAGCCCCTCTTCAATGTCTTAGCAATCCAAGGTCAAACATAGCTGATACAGATGATCAATATCACTTTGAGATCTCTAACATGCCAGACTTCTTCAACAGTCTAATTTTATGGCAGTAAAAGTCATGAATATATGAAGAAATATATGAAGAAAGAAATTGCAATGACATTCTTACTTTAGAAAAATGGGGAATTAAAAGCCCTAAATTGTTAAGATTTTTCTCTGATTGAGGGTTGACCTAAGAACTACTCATATCAAGGTCAAACGCCCAATAAGCAAGGTTGGCAATGTAATCCACCAGTACAAGAGGCTTCTGTTTACGTCTCTGCATACATGCCAGTTCCCTGCCTCTGTGGAAAGGGGATTGTAATAATAATAATTGAACAGGATGGGATTCCTGAGAAGGCTGGGATGAGTGCAGGAAATAATGTATTAGCACTAAGGGCAACTGTATTACTGAATAATGGTTGATTTACTTTTTGTCATGTTGGGGTCAAATGGCTTGCAAATATTGCAAGTGTTCTGTGACACACACTCAGATGAGACACACTTGATTTTATTTCCTTCTGGTTTAACTTTGTTAAAATTTTATTAGTCATGTTAAATTGGACATTGACAAATGTTATCAATGTATATAGATTTTGGAGCTATTAGATTGATCTCAGCCCTTGGACAAAGACCACATAAAGTTAAAAAGGGAGATTTATAAGAGATGTTTATTTGGGACTGGGTCCCCTAGAGACAGTCACTGCAGTCTTCTTCTAGTGGGATGGAAAGGCTTTGAGTATTCCTTAAATGAGTAGCTTATTAAACATTTGCCAAACATTTTCTTTCTGGGCCTTTCCCTCATGTGAAAGAATCTGTCAGATCTTATTCTGTATTTGAGGAATTGCCTTAAGAATCTAAGTCAACTCTGCCTGTGGCTCACATTGTGCAAAGTTCCAGCTTTCTTTGTAACAGTAATAAGTCTGCAAGGTTATTTTTTTCCTAAATGCTGAAAAGGTAGCAATAAATTAGAATTCTATACATTAAGTGTAAATTTACGTGAAGATTGGATGATGGTGAGTTTTCAGTGGTTACAAAATGTCCGTTCTCCCAACTTTATCCTTTAAAATGCCTGATAAATTAAGAAAAAATAATCCCTGGGCTGAAATATGTTGTTCACTTACTTCCCATAATTGCTGAATAAGTTTCAGAAAAAAATAAAAATCACACTTATACAATGAGTTGCAGAGTCTTCAGAAGAAAAGTGTTACCGATCCAGGTAATGTAAATCAGAGGTAGCTCAGGTAGAAGCTTCAAATTTGCCTTTTTGTAATTCGTCCCAGGAAAAATCCTTTATATATTAAGATTAAGTATAGCAATTGGAAAGCAATATCAAGAAAGTATAAGGATTTTTTTGAAAAAAAGAAGTTCTAACATTAAACTTAAGGAATAAAACTTTGCAAAAGTCTGTTACTTTGATTGTTTTACTGTGTTTGTCCTAACTCTAAATGTTCTGCTAATAAGTTTGTCTTCCTAAATATAAATGTACATTCATAATGCAAATGCATTTATATTTCACTTATCACCCAATCTACCTGAAGTTTCCATATGTATCCTGAATTTTTGGTATTTCCTGATCAGTGCTTAAGTTTTCATCTTTGATATGTTAATATTATGTGTAGGTGAGTGTTTACTTGTCTCTCTATGTGGTAATACTAAAACTGAAGTTGAAATCATCAATAAATTAGCTTTCTGGTTATGCTACTCCTAGTTTCTCAGTAATTAGACTAATATTAGAACTATGTTTTTAATACAAGGCATATTCCAGCTTTATGGAATTGCTTCTTTATTCCTCCTGCACTCTCCTTGGTACCTCTATGTGAGAAGTGCTAATATTGTTGTAGTTTTGCACCCAAAATGAGGAGTGGTATTGCACAGCTGCTCAGGAACCTGGAACACCTTATGCCTTTAATATATTCTTTGTTTTAGTCAAGCTGGGTGAGCCATTTAATATAAATTTTTATTTCCTCTTTTTAACAGCTGTAATAGTGATTCAGTGTTTCTTCTGTGGGAGTGGAAAGAGGACTGTAATGTCAGCTAGAATATTTTTGTTAGGCATTTCATCCACTGAAATTTTCTAAAATAAATTCTTTATTTGTTATAATAATTTTTTACTTGTTCGTTTCAGTTTTTCCATAAAAAATAACAAATGCAGAAAGGCTTATGTTAAGCTGCTTGTTGTTTTCTTATGAACTTGGAATGAGATTATTTGCTTGAACCCCTCTACCTCTGCAGTACAGTACAATACAAGTCCTGATCTTGCCATTAATCATGCAGCAACTGACAGTAATGCATTCAGCAAAAACACTGGTTACATGTTTCTTATACTCACCATCTTCATACAAAACAAATGGTCTAGTGCAGTTTGTACTCGTTTGCCTTAAGCCTTTTTGTCCTATAAAATGTCTGTAATGTTTTGTGAGCTTTCTACAGACAGCGAAGTTTGAGAAGCCTGCCTTCCAATTAAAAGATAATGATCATGAGTTCTGTAATAATCAAGTTTTGTGTCCAAATTTGTTTTCTAGTCTCATGCTGATCTTCAAGAAAGCACCATTTCCCACATGGATGAGACTTGATCTGCATAATAGAAAGTTTTATTCTTCCCAAGAACAGGAGTTTTTATCCCACCTACAAAAGCTGTGCGGGCCGCAGGCTATTTAGGGTCGCAAAGATTTCAGCTAATATAATGAAAATTTCATTGAAAATGTTTATTTGAGTAAATCAGAATGTCACTATTTCAAATGTAAATTTTGAAGCACTGCAGACAAATTGTAGCTTCTTAGAATTAATCAAGTGTCTTTTTGAAGCATGAACATACATCACACCATTTCTGTTACAGTAATGTTTATATGTGCATGTATTTTAGCTGTGTATATGTATATATTTTATGATCAAAGTTTATAAATCTTGGAGCATGAATTACTGAATTCACTGTAGTTGTGTATTACTATTAGCAGCAGTAATAAATGACCAGCACCTTCAAACGTGGCTGGGTTTATAGATGCTACATCCTTTGAGTAATGAGCTGTTCTTTACCTTGACACTTTTCATGTCTTAAATGTTTTTAATCACATACTGCTTATATTACATTGATTATCTGAAAGTATGTTGAAGCTTTAATGATCCTTGTTTTGTCAGTGTATGAACTTAGCAGTACCCATCATATGATGTTATTCAGTATGACAGTTACTCAGCATATACTTCAGGGAAAATATCAAAGCTAATATCTAGTTTGTAGTATAAGTAATCTTTCATGATTACCAGTTAGGATGATTTGGGACTGCCATCACCCCAGTGGCTCCTATATTCAGTTTTTCTGAAGATTTTATATTTCCATTTGTTAGTCTTTCTACTCTTCAATTCCAATTGCTAGAACAATAAATGTGAATATTTTTTGCTTCTCAGTCTTAGAAATAATAAAATCTAAAATATAGCAGCTCACCTAGATAGCAGAGAAATTGTCCTCTGATATTGTTTATCTGAAAGGAAATGCAGGAGAAGATTGCCATGACTGCAGATTTATTGGACATTTATATCATATCTATATGGTTATGCTGGTGTGTAGTACTTGGCTCTTTCTTGCAATAACTTTAAAGCCAGGGAAGTGACTGTTGGATTGACAGGGTGAAAGTAGTAGTAATAAAAGAGGGGAAAAGAAGACAACGTGCATTTACAGTTGATATGTTTAAAACTTATACTACCTCCAGGTCATACAGATATAGAGGGAATGTGACTGACCTGACAGTTCCAGAATTTTTGATCAATTACTGCTTAGCTTTCAGTGGAACACTTTCAGACCCACATGGCTTAATCCTCATTTACAACACTTCTGTTTAGCTTTAGTTCTCTGATTCTCAAAGTGACTGAGATATTACTATTTCTATATAAACAGTGATAAATATGCCAATAGCACTTCAAGAACAAATAAAAACAAATTCTTTCTTTCATATCTTCCTTATATGGTTAGGGCATACAAATTGATATTCATGCACGCAGTCATTAATGACAACATTTGACGGCTTCCCTGTTAGTTTAGATAGAACTGTATTTTTCAGCAAGCAGAAGGACAAGATATTAAGTGTTGCAGGATCAGATAATAACCAGAAAAATGAATAATGTTTGTCTATGCCTTTTATTGGCAATTCTTTGTGTCATTTTCCTACTATTATCAGCCCTTGGCCATTTCTGCTGGATAAATATGTGCAGAAATATGGAAGCGCCACAAGCACTTCTGCTCTCAACTCCTATGATTTGTGACTTTGCTCAGAGTATGTCTGACTAACCATTTGGCTAAAATGGCAGCACTATCACAGCCATTTCAGCTACTATCACTGTCAATCCCATTGAAACTGAATGGGTGTAATTATGAGATATTTTTAGGAAACGTGCTTTATATAGACAGGACCTCTGAGGGCAGTAAATTCTAGGACACAGGGAAGGATGTGCAAGAACAGTACTTTCCACTTTAAATTACATGTTTCAGTGTCTAATTAGAAAGTTTCAGTGGTTTCACTGCTGTCATCTGCTTTGTGTCATAGCAAGGAAATAGTACATATTTTCATTCACTTTAGTTTTTTTACAGATTTACTCTGTATTTTAATGATATTTACACTTCACAGAACTAAAGCAAGAAAAATTTTACATCACCTTGTGTGCCTCATATATCATGGACCAGTTATCCATCTAGAGTAATAAACAATGGTTGCAAACTAGGTTGCAAACAAATTTTGCCTAAGGCATGAACCATAAATTAAAGTAATAATCGTCCCCGTAAGAGACAACTTTTTTCCACTGCTCTTTTAAAATAAAAAAGAAAGTAGGTCAGAGAAATTTAGGATATTTTAGAGTATGTACAGTATTGTATTGTTTGCCAGCACCTAATTTACAATTACAGAGCTGCATGAATATTGAAATGATTCAGCTTCCCATTATAAATGTATGTGGCAGTTTGGTTGTTGATCAGTTTATGAAGTTAATGCAAATGAAACTGTCTTCCTGTCAGCATTTGAAATATATAATGCAGTCATGTTGTATATTCAGGGACAGGCCATTGACAGTCAATTAACAAGTTTGATTGGTATGTCAACTCATTCTTTTGAATTGTTAATAGTATGTTAATAGCATTCATTTCTTTGTGCAGTCCCATTTGCAGCTTCACAGTTACAGCTATTTTTTATGATTCTGAGTAACCTAAAATAGTGCCTTAATAATAGATTATTAAACACCTGTCTGGTGTAGCTTAGGGAGGTTTTTCTAGACTGGGAGTTTGCAGTGGATCCCTTTGATATTCAAATCAACAAATGATAGCCTTTTTATTCAAAACGTAAGTTCTTTTGATGGTTAGCTTGTTAAGAAATATTCAGCTCCAGTCTGACCTGATCTGGTTTCCCATGGAAAAGATCTGATGCTGTTTGAAGGTTCATAAATGGAATGCCAATGACAATTTGTTGTTGACGTTTTGCTGCCTCAGCCTTCAGATGCTGCTGGTTGATGTGCCGCTTTAGCTTCACCAAATAATGCTTGCAGGTAAATGATCTTCTGATTGATCAGATAGTTTCAAAGCAAAGAGTTCTCTTCTGTGGTCTGTAGTCATGGTTTTTAGGCTTGGAGGGGTACTTTAAAAGATGCATCAAAGTTGACAGATGAATCTCGAGGCAAGGAATTATGGGAGACAGCAGAATTATGGGAATATTTTTTAGAGAATAACATATTAGTGAGAGTTTTGAAGACCTTCAAAGGTCTATCAAAGCAGCTCCCTATAGCAGATTTATTCCTCCTTTAAAAAAAAATTAAAATTGGTACACTGGTTAACTCTCAATTTCCTGTGTTGGAAAGGTGTTGAGCTGATTTATTGTTATCTGATGATGTTTTAAAGGGCATATTTCACTATTATCTTGTTTGCATATATGGCCTAGTCCTGCAAGGCGCAATTTCTGGTTTTACTGAAGTTTGCATAAAATCAAAGCATTACATCACCTTACAAGACCAGGGTATACAGTGAAAAACATTCCTTTACATAAACATCCAGAAATAAAAATATCAGTTGGAATAACTATTTTTCTCCACCTTTCTTCATATTACAGACATTATTCTTTTATACCCTTCTCTGTTCCCCATTAGTGCCCTTCCCGATTGTAGCACAGCTGTTTTTCTGAAGAATCAGATTAGCTATTAGAAGTTCAAAACATACATCACAGAAACAGTTCATTTCTCTTTGGTTTGAACATTTAATTATTCACTATCAGCATGTGATAGTTTTTCTGCAAAAACATGTAATTGTTTTTTCTTGAAGAGCTATATGAGTTAACTCATTGAGATCTGAATGTCAGAAGCTTTAAGGTTTGGAGTCAAATGCTGTGAGCGGTTACACTGCCAAATGTGAACTCTGGAATCACACTGAAAGATGCTGTGTGCTAACTGTACCTCACTGGACTTTGTAACAAATAATTTGTGCTAATTGAACATAGGGCAGACTTGTTTTAACAACAGAACCCAGTCTTTTCACAAAACCCTAAAACATGACCTAAAACTAGTAGATGAAGGGTCAAGTTGTGCAACTTCAAACTTTATGTCATAAAAATAGAATGTGAAATTTATATGACGCAGTTTCCATCACTGAAAATTTTGGCATTTTTGCATACGTTTTGAATACTGTGCACTGTTTAGCTGATAATTAGAAGCTCATTCTCTTGGGCTGAACAAGCAAAATATTAGACATTTGCATTGTCATCTAAAGTTATGTTTTCGGTAACATACCTATAATTTCCCTTAGCTCAAAAAGCAATATTAGATATTCAAACTGTTCTCAGCATAATTTGTAGACTTTGATACAGCTTCTGTTTTTGGAGAGATACTCTATTGGTTATTTGTAAAATTCAAATTAAAAGTTAAAAGATTTTCTGATAATAATGTCATCAATATTGCTTCTAATTCATCATTTCTGTGCTTAAGTTTTAACCATTATACATCCAAGAGAAATTCTTGATCCCATCTCATGTTCACATTAGGCTTGTGTAAGCATTTTTATTTTAAAATGTGATAAAAACTCCCTCCCCAACATGGTTTTTATTTTGTCATCTTGTGTCCTTTGAATTAGTCTAAATATTTCACAAAAACTCTGTTCATACAGAGTTATCTGTCTGAATGTTCTGTAGTATAAGGCCTATCTTAAGTATCTTTTATAGTCTTAAATGTTTGTAATTTCAAAAACTGTAAGGTAACAATGACCATCTCATAGCAGTTTGGAATGCTTGTAATTTTTGGTAATGTTAGACTATCAAGAGAGAAATCCTAATCAGATATGTATCAGTTTTGATTTAATGTTCATTGTAAAGCTTTTGCACATCATAACTAACACTTTTCATCATACAGCAGGATCATGCCATCCTGTATTATCCAAGATCGTGAATTTATTTAAACAAATTAGAACAGTTCCAGTAGAAGATATTAAGAGATGTGCTTCCTGGAGTGCCCATTTTCACAACAGCACTGTCATTATCAGGAAAAAAGGAAAATACTAAAGAAGGGATTTGAACCTGGGTCTCAGCAATATTGCAGCTGATTAACCTAATTGCTGGATTATTCTTTGCTGGAGTCTGCCCCTCCCTTCCTCTTATTTAGCCCCTTTTTAGCTTCAACACTTTGCTTTCTATCCATTTTTGTATCAGAGTGCTTGACTCTGCAATTAGTTTTTGCTAGCAAAATACCTACTTTATTAATAATGCAAACAAAAGGGCTAAGCACATAGGAAATTTGCAGGCACTGGTTCTTGAAATTTCTTTGTGATATAAGATGGATAGAAACATGACTGCAGCTTGAATGGCACAAAATGGGATACATATTTTATTACTAATTTTTTACTAACTAATATACTGTCAATATATTGCAATTTCCAGTTCTCAACTTTTATCCTTTAAAACCACTTAGAAAATTCCATGAAAATGAGTACTAAAAGGAACAAGCTGAACATACACAAAACCAAAAACTACCCCAGAAAAATAATGAGAAAATGTATAATGTGAGACAGTAACTCCATACCCAGATGAATATGTATTACTGTATAGAATAGAATTTAATACAGTTATAATCTAATTATGAAACAGAATTAAAGTAAAATTTGTTACAGAAATTTTATTTTTAAATGCAAGTTACCCTTAGTCAATAGGTAAGTTCTTGTCTTGAAGTGGTGCCGATCTAAGTGAATATCTGCCCACTGAAAGCTCCACAGAAAACTGCCTCATTGCATGGTTAGGAATTTAATGATACTTTATGTAAGGATGTTGTCCACACTGCAATTCTGATAAAGGTCAGTATTTAAGCATACAACAAATAAAAGTTGTGAAATGTGTGTGGATGAGCGTATTTAGTGTATTTCTGAGGTTGTTGTTGTGTTTTACTAAATTCCATTAGTTTTATTTTGTTTTGTTAGGCATCTTTATATTTTAGTATAGTTAATAGCATGCATGTAACAAAGGCATTACTTTCCTCATGCATTTTGTTTCTTGGATTGCACTTCATAAACACTGTGATTCAGATTACATGAGAGTGTATAATACATTATCACCGTGGAATTACAAGTTCTTTAAATTTATAGATTGGGTCATATGAAATTCTCTGGCTCAGCACAGAGAATTTTAGCTATGGACTCTTGCTGTACTGCTGGATTTAGCAGGATTTTGTAGCTGATACCATGGAGTCTCTGATATCAAAACTCATTTCTTTGTCAAGTTTTGTTTAATTGATGATGTGGAAAAGGTAATACGACATTAGTTTGGCCAACAATATTACGTATAAATGGAGATCTTTGTTGAAAGGTTCAGTTTCTGTCAGGATAATCAGAACCTGACTTACAAATTTGCATTGGAAGATGTATCCCTAGAGAAAGATATTCTGCTATTTAAGGAAGTATTATCACTGAAATATGAATAAATAAGCAGAGGATTGTGATAAATACTGTGTGTCAGGTAGGTTATATTTTATATGCTTTACTGTTTTGTGTACAAAAGAGGTACCTCTAGCTGCACAAACAAATCTCCTTTCATTTCCACTAGGAAATGGTGGATATACTTATTATAAACTGGACTTCTGCACTAAATAATCTTTGTCATACACTAAGCTGTTTTAATGTTGATTATTGCTTAGGTAGTCATAGATGTAAGTAAAATCCATGTGAGACTAGGTATACATAGAGGATGGGTAAAAGCAAAAAATAACAAAAACCACACTTTATGGCTAGAATGAGAACTATTACTTTTAGTTTACTCTAGGTACAGTTAATTTGTTTTCAGTTATCTGGTGCTTGGTTTTATGCAACTGCTTCTTTCCCATCTCCCAGTCATCACAAACCACCTTAAAGTAGCCAATGACAATCATGAACAGCATATTTCATGTAAGAATATTAAGCCAAGTGAAGGCTGGGAACAAAATCTTTTCTGTAAGAATAGAATGTCACGGTGTTAATGTGTTTCATACACTGTGAATTACTGTCGTGTGATGAACAGCTTTCACTTTTCAGTACAGAGTATTTTCTCTGCCTAGCTGTCCCTCTTCTGTTTATAATCACATTAAACTTTTGACAGTTGGCATGAATAAGGATTGTAGACAGGTAGGAAAGGGAAAAAAACAACTCACTCTTTATAGGATTTTATGACTGCAGTCTTGATTCTGCTTGGATGCTGAATTCCACAACAGTGCAGCAGCCTTAAGCAGTAGCAACCTTTATTGTTAATAGAAACTTAAATCTAGAAATTTCTACTGAGCTTTCTTATACTGCTTTATCACTGCAGTGATAGTTTCACTGGTGATGTAGTTTACTGTAAGTGGACATTGTCAGCAGAAGCTTCAGTTAATGTGGGAAGGATATAATGAGATCCCTTTCTAAGTATGTATGTTTAAGGATAAAAGTAGAAGAGACAAAGTCTGTAATATAAACACATATCACATCACTTAATCTTTTGTCTTTAGATTGTCTTCCTTTAGATAGTGTGTGTATGGATACAGTTACCTTATAACCTGTCAACTTTATGTGCTATCCAGTTCCCTAGGACTGTTAAGAGTAGAGAAAAATGTAGAAATCGAGGAGGGAGGATTGTCTCATGAACATGCCAGCTATATCTTTCTCTGGTGATATTTTATAAAGCTATTGTTATGAAAATAAATTTAGGATTAAATAGTAAAACCACAAATGAACTGTGTGGGAACCCCAAATAAATGCTTAGGTAACCTCATGTAAGTTGTAGACAATTTCCACTTTACAGAGGAGGGTAAAAACAGGGGGGCTTTTATTTTTACATCTTTACCCTGGCAGATTAATATGCTTATCATAATTTGAATGCTGCTGTGCTGAGCTATAAACTGGAAAACAGTGTTAATGATGAAATCTAAGAACTTCTGGAAAAAAGGACTTCATTAGCTCTGAAGAATCATCTGAAGCTTTGATATCGCTCGATCTTTTACAGACTTCCTTTTGAAATATGGAAATAATACCATACTTTTTTGTAAAGGTTATGATACCAGTTTGGGGATTTTTAACAAATTTTATTCTTTGATTAGACCAATGTCAGAACAGAGACTGCATCTTCTTTTGTCCTATACTGAATGTGCTGCTAGTAAAGAGCAGTTACATTTTAATATAAGCTGTTCAGCAGTTCTTCAGTCAAGTTTTCTCCCTTGTTCTGAATATCTGTATTTCAAAATATTTTTGCCATATGTTCTGGCATGAGTTTTCATTTTTCCTAAGCTGTCTTGTTTTCTCATTTGCTGCCTTTATTTCAAACCTATCTGTGTCCATTTTTATTATTTCTACTGGTACACTTTCCAATTTACTATCCTCTGTGGGTTTCATTATCATGCTGTTAATCCCTTCTTCCATTGACTTAATGAAGATGTTAAACAAAATCAAGCCTAATACCAGTCCCTACGGCACCCCACTTCAGTTACATTGGCATTTTCATCACTCTCTCCTTACAGACTATCAGCTAGTTAACAGCATTTATAATTAAGAGAGTTAAAAAATAATTTCCAGATATGCCTTATCAGATATTTTAAGAATCCATATGAATTATAACTATTATCCTCCACTATCTGTGCATATATAATTCACTAAAAAACATAATCACCTGCGGTGGATATAATATGCATTTTCTAAAAATGTGGTATTCATTGCTCAAGAGTTCATGTCTATGTTGAGTTATTTCCCTCACTTTACACTGTTGGATACTAGTCTTTCCTATCTTGTTTGTCTGGACCCTGACAAGGCCTTTAGTTTTTCTAGTAGATACCAATTTAAGTGTCTCATTCCCCATCCCAACCCCAATTGTTAGGAATAGACTCATCTGAGTACATTTTTTAAAAATTTGTTTTGTTTGGCATCTTTATTTGAAGTGATATGAATAATAAATGAGGAAGTGCTAATCAGTTTGGAGGTTTTACTCCATCTTTTAGATAAGGTATGTTCATAAAGCTGAGTGTTCTGCAATTTTTCACAGTTGGCAGATTTGCTAATGTGGTTGTGTGAGAACTTGTGATTTTTTTCAAAAGCTTGAGAGGAATGGTAGGCTTTGTAAAAGGTGGCAGATTAATAGTCATGAAGACTAGAATTCCACTGTCCCAAGGAAGAAATGCATCAAAGATTAATACTCTTGTTAGCTTGCTCATTTTAAAGTAGGGAGACTGCTCTTTTCATATTTAGGAAAACGCACCCTTCAGAATGTGGAGAACGGTTTATCATCTATGGCATTAAGTCTTTGAGCTGTCTACTGTAATTTTCCATGAAGGAAAAATATGTACCATGGGCACTAGTACAGCACACGGGCCAAAATATGCGTATTAAGAATATTTTTACCTCAACTTTGTTCATTTCCTCTCTCTCTATTGGAGATTCCAAGTTGACTAAAACAGGAGTCATGGAGAAGATTTCAGACTAGCTGTCTGTCATGTCCACATGGATGTACTAGATGGCAAGCCTTTTTCACCCACCTTTATTGGCATCTTTCTAGATGTTTATAACTACAGGTTCTGACTTTAAAAGTTGCATTTATTTTTGATTTATGTCTAATACTCCCTTGGAATACGAATGACAGTTTTTGAGGTGGGTTTTCTTAGTTAAAATTTCAGTTTTTGAATCTTGTCTTCTGTAAATCAGAAGTGTGTGGGTTTTATTTCAGTCAATTGTAGAGCAGAATAAAATTGATTTGACATTGATCAAGATTTAAAAACAACCAACACATTTCCAAAAGTATGTATGCAAATATTACAATTTTCTGTGATAGTTTAGAACAGTTTTTAAAAGATTGTTTTCAAGCTAAGACTTTGATCTTGCCTTCTCTTAAGATTTTGACCTGATTGTCCCTCTCTAGTCTGTGCATTTAGCATTTTGTTAAACTTCAAGGTACTACAGACCTTCAGGAATGTATTAGACAAGATTGCCTGCTGTAAATCCAGCACTGTCAAAAGGCTCATTTTGAGTTACTCAATTTTTAGAGGATTGCAGAGGTGTTTACAATTGGAAAGTATAGAGTATGATTAGGGGATATTCATTATGTTGGTTTAGTATTCATAACAGTATTGTGGCTTCTTCAGATGCACTGTTGAGTTTAAAGAACTGCCAGGTTTTTTGCTGGTCAGTGTTTGTATACTGAGTGACACGATACTTCTCCTTGGTATAATTTAAATTAGGAAATGCACAAAAGTTTTAGGTGTGTTGATAGCATTACGACACTGTGTTCAATGTCAAATATGACTTTGTGGGATGATGTATCTTAATTTTCCTGAACTGCAGAGGAAAAAAAATACAGCCTAGGTTGGCATCCATGAAATTGCAGAACTATTTCACTTCTTGTTAAAAAAAATGGTCTATGAATTTTCAGCCCACAAATATGTAAGTTCAAAGAGAAAAATTTAAAACACACATTGATAAAATAAGCTTTAATACTGAAGATCAATACAAAATGATGAGTGTTTTGTAGTCTTGTAGCTTAGGAGATCAGATACATATTGAAACATCTATCCCAAAATAAGAACTAGCAAAATGGAGTCATAGCATTAAAACTAAATTATAAAACCCCAAAAACTGTGAAATATTACAGGTAGTTCAATAAAATAGCCATAATATGCCATTGATTAATTTGTATTGATTAATTATACTTTCTTGACCTAACATGGTAAAAAACCTATTTTATTCAAAGGGGAGTCCTGAAGTTTTGAGTATGGTGTGCAAACATTTGACTAAGCTATATGTGGAGTCTTAGCAATGTCAGTTTTTGGTCAAAGGTAAGAATAACGTTTTTGGTCAAAGGTAACAACAATAAAAATAATAATTTAGGAATATATCCTTAATCTTTTAGCTACTGACAATTGCACATTTTTTCTCAGAAGAAAACCTGTATCAAAGTCAACTATGTGTTATGAACTCATTCCTGGAATTTTTAGACTACAATTTCGTAACAGTTCAAGAAAAGCCATGTGAATTATATTAAAAGTTGGGTGTATTAGAATCATGTTAGTCAGATACAATTTGTTTTCGTAGTGTGAACTCAAAGCTTTTCAATTACTGTTGTCTAAACGATGCCTTTAAAACTTTATTCATACTAGTCAGTTGAATAAAAGATTTCACATTGCAAAAAGCAATTTTGCCATCGTTATCTAAAATAAGAGGGCCCTAGGAAGAAAGGATTATCATATATTGAATAAAAAGTTCACCACCTTGCAGCTTTAATCCCGTTAGGAAAGATTATTTCTATCTAACTTAATCAGCCAGAGGTCTTTATTGCCTTGAGTATTAATTGATTTAGGTCTTCATTAAGGTCAGAGGTACCCGTGGCTGACCAGAGGCAGCCTATTAGTGTGTTGTCAGTTCTGCTTATTTGCATTGACTGAGCCTAATGGTGGGCTGTGTCACTGTTAGGTCAGGCGGTCACTGAACCTTTCGTGCACCCTGACCTGTTAAAGGGCAGCAGTCACTCAGACACCAAACTGCATTCATAACAAAGATTTGGCTGATTGCATATTGACTCCGTCCTTCCAAGAAACATGTGTTTGTGGTGCAACTATTAGCATTTGCCAAAGTATCTGTGGGTGAATGTTTGAGATCCCTCTGTTAGAAGTTTCCAGCAATTTTTTTGTCAGTTAATCACTAGCAAGTTTTAATAATGCCAGCAGGAACAGTTTCATAAACTTTCCATGTTGCTCTTGGCCTATAATTAAAAAAGAAACAACTCAGTGCATATCTATGGGTATCCCATTACTTCTGTTTCTTTCTAGGCAACAACAATTGCAGGTTTTCTTTTCTAATTAGCAGTTTAAGTTAGACCTTATGTTCAATTAAGTCTGGTTTTCTCATTGTTTCTTTTCCTGATACATGCATATATATATATATGTGTATATATGGGAGATATGTTGTGTCCTTTTGGTAACTTAGAATACTGTTAAAAACTTTTTCATGGGATAGGACAGTTTGAAGTGGCACCGAGTCAGTTCTTCTGACTGTTCTGTTCCATGATACCATAGATGTTTTCCTTCTGTTTTCCTAAGAAGCACCTTAGAAAAAAAAAGCTACTGTACAGTCTTCCATTGGTATAAGCTGTGCCCTAGGTCTGAAATATACTTATCCCTGCAAGTCAGCTACACAGTGAAAACTAGTAATTCTCAAATAATCTCTTCACTTTCTATCTGTGAGAGCATGCACTGCATCCTCTGAGGTTCTGATTGTCCACTGAACTCCCCTGATTATTTACAGTTGTGCTGACTGAGCAAAACAGCTGCTAAGCTATTGTGTTAACTTATAAGGATTCACCTTCCATTTAATTTGCAATGATACAAATGAAAATAAAAAGGGAAGAAATATGGAATCACATGAGGCCCCATTTATAACCTGCTTACTGCTGTGAAACTATATTGAAAATAAATTTGTACAAGTGAGCATCTCAGCAGTATGAAACTTGAGTTTTCTGGGTTTTCTTTGGTTCAAGTCTTTATTGAAATTTTAGCACTGGAAATATGTGTATGCTCTGCAGTGAAAATCAAATCACCAGTGAGACATCCACTGTATACGTATGGATCCTTTAAGGATCAATATAGATCCTTTGTACTGTAGTTTTTTCTCTGCTGAGCTGTGTGATGCAAGTCCTCTAGGCTTGATACACTGTGAATCTATACCCGGAGAGATCTTCTGTTATCCTCGTAAATGCTCCAGAAAGATAAACTGTTGCAAGGTTCTAGCAGGGTTTTGCAGAACACTTTCACAACACAAGTACTGACACCATACATTGTGACAGCTCCTCTTGTAAGATTTCAGTACTGTGAACAAGATAGTATGATGACTTCCCTGTTTTAAATGCCTTTTACTCTGCTAAAAATTTTCTGTATAATGCTTCAAACATTCCAGAGACAATGTCTTGAAATCTGCTAAAACAGTGTTTGCACTGGTTTGCTGCTTTGTCCTTGCTGATTATTTATGCTTGCTTTTCATGACTGAGTCACTGGGAAAGAGAAGAGAGACACCCCTCCTCCTTCCCTTATTCTAAATTGTGTCCCCCTGAAATACTGTTGCTGCAAATCTGTGGCCATTTTTTTATCCTTTTCTCCTCTTTTCCCCTTGCATCCACCCTTCCATAACATGGTGGCTTGTTGGGAACACTGTTTTTCTATTAATTGCATCTTAAGATGCAAACAAGTATGTTAGGAACAGAGGGATTTTTTCAATTGATTTTTAAAAAACTCTTCAAAATTCCCACTGAATCTTAGCCAAAAGTGGTGCCAATTTTGCTCAAATCCTTCAGAGATTTTTTTATGACCTTGCTTATGACCAATGGGGCTAATTGTATCAGAACTGTCCAGAATACTTTAAGAAAGTGCTATCTTGGTCTGTATTTCAAAACACTGACAGATATTTTATCGTTAATTAGTATTCATATTATGTCTCAAACAATCTGTTCAAGAATAGGGGAAGTGAACTGGTTGAACAGCTCTTCTGTCTACCTAATAATTAACATGGGTGATGCATGGAAAACCAGCAGCTCAACAGGGGAAAAAAAGGAAGAAATACCGTCAATGTGATTTTTTTTTTCTCTAGAAGTATAAACTACCTGCATTGGAGTTTTTTACTAATGCGTGGATTTCACTTTGCAGAGGTGAAAATGAATGGTTTGCTTTAAAAACAAACCTGTGCCCCTCTGAATCATATCTTTCTGAATTTGTTTCTCATCTTGTCAGTATGCCACTTGGTAGCTGGCTGGACTCCCTTCTTCAGTGGCACATATTTTAAAATAGCGCTGTAAAAAAAAAAAAAAAAAAAGACCATTTGTTCCTATAAACCAAAATATTGCTTTCATGTATTTTTTCTGAATTCAGGATTGTATATAGCATTATCAAACAATATTTCAGGTGTTTTAAACCATTTAAATAGTTGATGTGTGTCAGTTGATATATTGTTTCCTCTCTGCCTCCTCCCCCTCTTCAGCTGCTAATCATAGAACTTGTATGCCAAATTGTGTAAGATACTCTTCCAATAGTTACATGTGTGAGTCTTTTGTGAGACACAGACAGTTATGAGGACAGATTTGGAGTTGCATATGGGTCTGTCACATGGTTTGATTGCCATGTCTTCTAGGACACAGATTTCTTTTTTAATTATTCTTAATTCTGAGGAATTTTTACAGTTTATACAGTAAGTTCTGCAAAATTCTTCTGAAAGATTCCTTGCACAGGCCATTTTCTCTGTCTTTACTCCTAGCAAAATTCTTCCTGTGCTGACTTCAAAGCTGCTTACGCCCACCTTACTTCCCACTTCTATACTTAGTTTTCTTTTGATAGTGAATAAAATTTACTGTTTCACTGATTAGGAAATGCACAGACGTTCTAGAGAAGTGCAGCATAAGATGATGAAAAGTTTTCATATTTACATTAAGATTTTATAAAAAAGTCTTTGAGATGTCTGAATAATAAGAATAAATGTTTCCTTTGCTGGCTGCTGTTAAAAAAAGTAGGTCTTCAGAGTGTTGCCGGGAAGATTTTGGAAAATAAGCCCAAAGTAACTGCATTGCAGTAGTAAATCTGGCCACCCATTTAATTCCATTTTCAAAAGGTGACCCATCTCTTTGTTCAAGTAGCATTCTTCAGCATTTTATTTTCAATCTGCAATTTGCTTTTACCTTCTGGTGGAATATCATCGCTTTCTGTTCATACACAGTCATTTAGGTGTTCTGCAAGTATATTATTTACGGTATTTTTTAATTAGCTTACTAAAGATGTTACAGATATGTACTGTTACTTTCTTATATGGTTTTATATAAAACAAAGCTTAAGACATAGAAGATTAAAAAAATAGCATTGAACCAAAGATAATGTGCATCATCACTCAAAAGAAAAGAAAACAAGGACATATTTAACCATGTTGAGGCATCAGTGTGATCCAGCAGCTGTAACAGTCCACAACATCAGGTTATTGTTTTGAGCTGACACACACATCCATGCATTAACTGTTGGGTTACAGTTTATTGCAGTGCTGTGTTTCTGTGTTGTAGTTAAATCCCTATAAAAAATTACCCTTAGACTGACTGGCATGTTCGTACCATTTGTGACAAACGATGGCAAAGAACAGTACTATTGAAAGAAACTAGCTGGAGGAGAGAAAGGTGCTTCCCTTGTCTTCTGTAAGCTCCCAGAATCTTATTTACTTGGTTTGATTCTCTCCTAGGTTGGCGATATTCTCTACTGTGCTGGACAGATCGCTCTGGTGCCTTGCACAATGCAGCTTGTTAGCGGGGGCATACGCACAGAGGCTGGAGTTTCCCTCCGGCATGTTGAGCGAGTTCTTCAAGCTATGAGCCAGAAGGCTGCGCTCCACCACGTCATCACAGCCAGCTGCTACGTCACTGACAGCAAGAGCATTCCTATTGCTCACTCCATGTGGCACAAGAAATTAAGGGAATGCAAAAAGGTAGCTGCCATATCCGTTTTCTTCTTTCTGGGTTGTCTTTTTTTTCTCTCTAAGTCTTGCAGTAATATCAGAATTTTCTTAGTTCTTTTCAGAGGGGTTCAAGTAAATGTTTGATTGAGCTGTCATATTCTGGCTCGTAAGTGGTTGTGCACAATTGAGAAAGAAAATTGCTTAATAGAAAGTTATATTCACCACTAACTTTGTCTTAATTCCCCAAAGCATTGTGTTAAAGAACTCTTAAAGAACAGTCAATTTCTCTACCAAAATGTGAACAATACCTCATTTGAATTACTTCTGTCCATATATTTTTGCATACTGAGAAATGGGCATTTTACTTCAACTTATTGTGAGTTGTTCTGTTGAGGATTTTTTCCCTACTTTCTTACAAATAATATTGTTATGATAACTGAGTTTAGCAATTTACTGCTCGTTATTGTTTTATATTCACCTGGACTTCTAAGACCACATCTGGACATGCCTGTCTATTGGTTAACCCTAACAGCATAATAATTTGCACTATGATTTATAATGATGCCATAATAACTTCTAATTAGTATGTGCCCCTTTTCTTAAATAGCCATGGAACACCCAGACAGCCTTAAAAGGTAGTGGATGCAAATCTTGTAAATAAAACGTAACTTCTCCCCAAATGCATAAAACCTAAATGCATAATTGCTGTATAATTTAATATACCCTAATTATGTTTTCTTGGGGCTTGGAAGCATAGAATGTGTTAATATTTTCACACAAGAAGGAAAAAGACACCTGAAGCTTTCCTTCTAGTTGCCTTTGTCTCCAGGCTCTGCACTAGGTGTGTGTCTTTCTGAGTAAAGATGTAGACTTTGCTTACATGCTTACGCATCTCAACTTGATTTACTGATAAAAAACACTCTTAAATCGTGTTTATTACTCCTTCAAGACCAGATTCAGATCCAGTATTGAATATAAATTCAATTTGGTTTTTTAAATTAAATTCAGATTTTTGTTCCGTGACCAATTGGTAACATACCATGACCACTGACCCTATCTGCTTTCTGATTTGCAATATATAAGACTGGAAGACAGATTGGTGGTGTTTGCCAGTTCTTTGAAACTTATGCTTTTTCCATATACAGTCTTTTAGGTCTTCCATAGTTATTATGCATACCAGCTACTCTTTATCAAGTATTTTATTTCTTCCACTTACTAAGATGACTAGGCAGTACTGGCTTTTTTTTTCTTTGTTTTAGCTACCTGAAAAATGTTGATGAAGTTGCTTACTTTTGAGCTATCACTAATATCTATTCCATGTCACTTCTTTATTGGTCAAGCCATAGCTTAAAAAGTGGATTGTTGCCTGCACATACTCCTGTGAGGTGATAGCTGCCTGACAGTTTTCAGAAATCTTTAAGGAAGATATCCTGCAATCAGGCATCAGGCAATCCTATAGGATGTTCATCAGTCTTATGCTATGCTTATCAGATCATAATTCAGTAATGACAGTATCAGAAAGAGAAAAAAATATAAGATAAAGTAATGTGTGCTACAACACCATCTAAAAATGCTTTGGATAAAACCTAAATATAAATGGGAGTGAGATGTTATTAGCAGCTGCATGTTCCTGTTTCTATAATTTTGTCAATAGGAGGATCAGACAGAGGAATTCAGTTTTTCCTCAGGATATGCATATTTTTTTTGATTAGTAGGGGTGTATCTGCAAAGTAAAACAGAGAAAAATACTTACCAAATATTTCTGTTACAAGGAACTAGAAGAGGGAATTACCCTGCCCTGAAAATACAATTGTCCTGTTAATGAAAATAGAGATTTTGTATTGAAAATTATAAATTGTACAACAGTTGTACTTCTGCTTCAGTATCATTGAAAACAGGTAATGTAGTTTTTACTTTGGAACAGCCTTCCAGCTTCTGTAAGAGACTGCCTTTCTCTGTGGAAGACGGAATATGGTAGCCTTACTCTGAAGGCATATTTCTCACCTGTGTGGTTTTGTTTATGTTTTGGTATCCCAATGCTACTACAGATAGTTCTGTTGAATACCATGACATGAAATAATGGTCTGTTTTTGCCAAGTAAACTAAGTCAGCCAGACCAAAAGTATTTTATTGTTCTTTATTTTAAGCAGTGGCCAAAGGCCTGAACCAATAGCAACCTACAGATTATTTAATAAGAACAAATGGTTTCTCAGTTGAAATTGTTCTCCTTCTGTCATCCATCAAAAAAGGAGCAAATTTTTTTGTGCAAATAAAACAGTTCAGCTCAGAACTCATGTTTTTAAGCTATACATCATAAAGCATAGAATTAACTATGTTTTAAAGATGAGATTTAGACTTTATATTTCTATTTGTTGAATGTTCTGTATTTAGTAGCAAAGCGATGGTATATTAAGGTAATTGTATTTTAAATGGTGACTAAATCCTATGCATCAGAACTGCCAAGGGTGTTTTTCTTTAGAGCATGAGAAATTTAGCATTCTGTGATGTGGTGATACCTGGTAAATATCTTCTACATAAATAATACTGTTCAGCAACTTCCCTTGAATCCTTCTACATTGTTCTTCTAGAAACAATACAATGTTTGATGGTAGTAATCAGTAAAGCACAAAAGGGATTATATAAATTGTTTAGGACACCGATATATTGGACCTAACAGCACATAATATAAAGAGAAGTATGAGAATTGTTCTCTGGATATGTTTATATAGCACAAAAGGTTTACTTCTAAGAGCTGGATGTGGACATGCAGTTGCTCAAAGCTTCATTTGAGATAAGGCCACAGGGTTAGACACACTTAGCTGGACTTTAGAACACTTCTTGTAATATTGCCAGTGACAATTGTCTTTTAGGAACTTCTTGAGTTACAAAGAGAAAGATCAATGATATTTAAATTTAAATATTTTTTAAAATTTAGATACATTCTAAAAAGTATATTTCAGAATAATCTGTTTTTTTCCAGAGGAAACATTTCATATACTATTAACTAGAGAAGTGTTTCTAGTGACCATCGAGGATGGGAGGGGATTGTAAGAGAGGGAGCAAACAGTAACAGTAAGCAGGCTGGACTCCCTAGCAACTTCTAACTAGTTTCAGTCACTCAGCCTCTGGTCCCTTCCTTATTCAAGCATCATTCCTTCCTTCTTACACAACTCCTTTCTACTCCTGTCATCCTGATTTCCGTCACTCCTTATGGCAGCTCAGTATCTGTGCTCCCAGCACCATTCCTGCAGCCTCAACCTTACAGTATAGCCCCCTCAGCCTCCCTGAGCTCCAGTTACCCACGGTCATCAAGGGTTGTGTCCTTAGAGCTGGAATCCAGCCCCTGTTGCTCTCTCCTCTTCCTTCATATGTCCCTTTCAGTCACAGCGTCATTGGAAAAGCCATTCAGGGTGACAGAGGAAACAGAAATCTAGTGCAGGGATGTCAGGTTGTAGTAGAAAGAAAAAAGTAGTGGGGAGGGAAGGATAAGAAAGTAGCCCCACCAAGGGTTCACTCAAAAGAACAACACCTAAATCACCAGGCTAAGGATCTTTGGATCAACATTTTGAATGTACACGAGAGAGATTTCCTTTGTTAAAACTAAAAGGTATTGTAAAAACTGAAAACTAGAGTGAAGGAGCTGAAGTTAGCATTTAATTCTGTAGGCAGATAAAATTGCATTTTTGTTGCTGGAGAAATTAAAATATAGTTAAGGGAAACAGTGGTTAAAATAAAAACAAAAACAAAAACAAAAAAACAGAGGCTGCAAAAATAGCATAAAGACAATTATGCAAATGAATAATCAAACCCAAAACCTAGGAAGAATTATTGGAATTAACAAATACAAGTGCCAGCCATCATCAGCTTTCTTCCACCCTATTTTTAAGTTACATTCCTTCCACAGTTTCTTTGTGATTGCCAGGCATACTTAGGGATATTTGGATACTCTGAAGGAGATAAATTTAGGGACCTTCTCTAGCATACCTAGTAGCAGTTGTGTGGTAGAACAATTTCTGTCTAATCCAGTAGTTAGCATTTAGGGGGTTTTTGGGCTTTGTGTCTTCTTGGGGCTTTTTTTAAGTAGCCAAAAAAAAGAAATAAGCTTATAGCATTGCTAAAACTTTCTGGAAGAAGAACTGACAGTTTTCCAATTAAGTCTCATCTTGTGTTTTTCTTTACTTCACATCTTTTAATGACAGTGTCATGTAATATGATGATTTTATAAGCGATTTTGCTAACTCATTCAGCAGAGTAATCAATAGAAAAAAATAAGCCAGATGGGTTGTAGTCCATTTGTATTGGGTGGGACAGATGGCATTATTGATAGATGGAAATATTCCAAATAATTATTGTATAATGATATAACAGTAACTGTGCCTGCAAAATTTTATTAATTTACTTTGTGAATGCATTTTATTCAGTAGGGCTTGAGGTACCATTTAGACAGTACTCCCACTATATTTAGTTGGGAGCTGAGTCTACACCCTAACTTCTCCTTCTCCTACCCATGGGCTTTCCATGCAGAGACATCCCTGTAGTACTTTGTTAGACTATTTCAAGTGGTGGATTGTACTTCTGCCTGTACAACAGACTTCCCTGGGTTGACTGAGATGGGCAAGATCATGGTTACATTTTTTTCCTACCTCTGAATGCTTGCTTTTTCCTTTCTTTTGTTATCCTCACCAATACAAAGAAGAAACATGGTGTGCTGTCTCAAGATTTCAGGCATTCCAGCTTGCTTAACTGCAGTGTTTAATTTTTTTTTACATCTTGCTAATCCCCAGCAAGACTTGGTATAGCTAGATCAATAAAATACATAAATTCCGATAAACTGTGGAATAAATACTCATTGAGACTGTTGCTATTCAATTGTATATTCCATGGAAAAGTACTGTGAATTAATTCTTTCTGTGAGATAAGAGCACATTAACTTCCTCGCAGAAAAATTTTGAGGCCGTTTGCTGCTTTCGAAATACATTTGTTTGTAAAAATGTCTGAATGCTAAAAATTAGTTTCAGTTATTTTGGTTGGATGAAATATATACAAAACTTGTAGGCAGATTTTCCAGAACTCTCTGAAATGTTATCTCTTACTTCTTTGTTATAAAAAGAAAAAATTATGTGTATTCAGTACACAATGTTTTGTTATCAACAGAAAGTTTAGAATTGGTTGTGTTTGTAAGTGAACCCAAAACATTCATGAAAGGAGATTTTGAGACAGTGAAAACAATCTATTTTGTTAAGATTAGAAGACAGAGTTGCATAGAAAGATAATATTTAATGTAATATCAAGTTATATTAATTGCGCTAAGGTCATTAAATCTTTTTTTCAGCAAGTCATTTTACGCATAGTATTTTTTTCTTAAATTCTGATCCTATAGGTCAGTTCCTCTCTAAGTTATTGTAATAAGCAGCTGCCAATGTATTTCTCATCCTCATTAATGAAAAATCTACTTGGTGAAATACTTCATGTGACAAAAAAAAAAATATCTTTTGACTTTTATAACACAGGTTGCATTTGGACATTAGTTGTCTGGTGCTCTCCCACCAATAAATTTCTGAGCAAATGTAGTGCAAACTTTAAAAGTTCTCCAGCCCATCTTCTTCTGACAGAAGCTTTCTTTTTTTTGTGGTAAGAATTCAGCATGAGTGGCTGTGATCCCATGATTTTTTCAAATCCAGCAGAGAGTGCTGCAGTTGACTTTCATTCTGTCAGGAATGCCAGTCAGGTTGTTGACAATGTGTGTCTTAATAGTGTGTAATGCAGAAGTGATGGAAAAAAGATTCACAGTGTTTTATCTGATATATATTGTGAATGGGCTCCACACTTACTTCAGCACTTGGGTAACTTGATGCCAAATTTAAAAATCTAAATTTAAACCTTTTGGACTAGATTTACAAACTGTTTAGATGTCAAAAGATGTAAGTGTGCTTGAACTAGGATATTTTAAAGAGACCTAGGAGCAGTCATCCAGGGCCCTGGGCTCCTTCCAGGGAGCCCCTGCATCATACCTTCTTCGACACTCCTGTAAATACCATTGGTGCTTTCCTGTATCTTTCCACTTTGCCTTACAAATAATGTACAGGTCCCAAGTTATAAACAAGTTAAATCTTGAACAAGAATCTGTCTAGCTACATGCAGTTGTTTCCTGGAGTAATTAGTGTGTTTTCGTGGCAGTCATTTAGAATGGCATCATGCATCTGTAACAGCAGTCTGTGCATTGTTCAGACATTCCTGTGCTATTTGAAGTATACAGACTGTCATGAATTTAAATAAAATTCATGCATTCTCTAACACTTTATCCTAAAAACAACTGAAGTAGCTTATGCTCAAATAGTGGAACTTGAAGATCTTTCTTGCTGCAAAGGATTGGATAAAGGTTTAAGATCCTCTTGTACCTATAGAGAAAATTACTATAAAACTTAAAATGGAATATTAAAAAACCTCCCCAGTATTCTGTGAGAAGATATGTATTTTTTCACCATGCTTAAGCCAGTAATATTCAGGTACACTTTTTTGTCTAATTTATCACATGTATTGGTTAATATCTTTATTTAATACATTGTTAGATTTCCAAAAAGTGTTGTAAATTCTGTGTCCTATAGAAAAGAGTATAGGTAATGTTAATTTAATTGGTCTTCTTTACCAGTTTCTTGAACAAAATAGTCAAAATCTGAGTAAAAGAAGTAAACAAGTATTATAAAGGTAAAAATGACAGATAGGAACACTGCTACATTTACCTTGCTGTAAAATCTCATGTAGGTTAATTAATATGATTTATAATATTACCAGAAGAAAACGAAGTATTTTCGAAAACCATTGCTGCCAGCCAGTACTTACACCTATCAAAAATTCAATAGGAAGAATATGCATGTTTCTGTTTCCCTTTTTTGTCCCATCAGGTTCGTAACATCTTTTTTGCTACTAGATGCTATTTTGAATGGTCCACAGTTTGATATATTAACCCAGGCTTCTTTTATGGCCCACATTTAGAACACAGAGTACATTAAATTGCACAGTGCTAGTGGGTCTTTCATCTTGTGCCTAGTGTATTTCATTTCCCCTGTGTTCAGATTAGGCAAAGCTTTTCTATTCATTTGAAGCTGTAATGAGAATATTTAACACAGGTCAAATGCAGAGAGTGGAAATCCAGAGGTCCTTGGAAATAGTCTGCCATTTGACAGTGGGCAACAATAGGATGTGAAAGGTTTGCCACTTGAACTTTTTCTTAAAAAAGATTATGATATTCTATCTGTAACATTAGTGGAGCCTTAATAACTTTTAAAAATGAGTATAGTCAACTAAAAGAACATGACTTTACCTGAAGCCATTTTTAGAAATGGAATATATGTGTATAAAAATCATATGATTGCATAATAGTCTAAAGAGTATGCATGAATTCAACTTGTAGAATATAACCAAAAATATGAACAATAGAAAATAAGAAAGGAGAGCATTTCTTCTGTGATCATTTGTGTAGATATCTACAGATACAATCAAATCCTCAGCTGGTATAAGTCAGCATAACTCTGTGATTTCGATGAACTGATTTACACTAGCTTATTTGCCATTTACAGGTAATATATCCATGCATTTGAATGTTGTTTTTCAGGTAGACAGAGTGAAGAAATGCATGTCAAGTTATTCAGTGTGGTAAACAGCCTAGTTCGTCCAGGCTGACTGATTTTCCCCTGCAGCAGTTCCCTTATAAGACTGGTTTTGAGTGATTCTTCATCTCCTTTGCTGAAAACATTAATTCTGTTTTGAGCCTGTCACTTCTGTGCTAAGCAAGAGTGCATATATGCATCCACTGTTTGCTTAGGCCAGAACCTCTGGTCAGAAGTCTAATGTGTGATGACTGTGAAAGCCATTGCAGAGTTTCATCCCTGAAGCGAGTACCTGTTGTCACTGACTCATTATAGAGGGAAAAATGCCATTTTGGTTGAAAAGTGATCAAGGTCCTACTTTAGGAAACTTTCCTATTAAACTGTAGTCCAAATTACATGTAGGGCAGTTTAAATTCCCACAATGAAGGATAGAATTTCAGGATTTCATCACCTTCTAAGTTTTTTTGTTCTCCTTTGGATAAGGTAATCCTGTTGATCAGGACTGAAAGAGCCATATTACCACCTCAACCTACATGGAAAGTCTTATGAACAACTAACTAGTCCTTTCTAAAACTGTAGCAAGTTAATCTCTTTCAGACCACAAACATCCCTTCCAAGTTACTGCTTCAGACAAGTAGTTTGATATTCAATACTAAGTAGCTATTCTAAATCTTGGTCTTTTCCAGGGAGGATATTTTAATTTGTCTCTTCAATGTAAGCTCTGTAAAAATCAGAAAACTCAGATCTCAGAAACTAGTCAAACTTACATACTGAAAGTCCTTCCCTGTGGGCAGTATCCTCTTTGTCATGGTTATGCAGGACCTGGAAAAGCATTCCTGTTGCAGGAAGGAAACTTGCTATTGAATAGTGTACAGGGTCTTCCTGGGTCTTTTTAAGAGCCTCTATGATGCTGTGTTTTGGATTTTTGGCTAACATGCTAATCTTGTACATTTTCATGGCTTTCAAGGCTTTTTCCCAGTTAGCACCCCAGTGAACAGACTGGGTGTGGGCAAGAGGCAGTCAAGGGGATATCCCATACCATCTGACACCATGCTCAGCCATAAAAACTGGGGAACTTGGTCTTCCAAGGTGGCTATTCCCCAGAGGCTGGCTGGGCATCGGTCTGCTGGTGGAAGGAGGTGAAGGATTGCCTTTGCATTGCTAGTTTTATTATCTTCACCTGCTGTCCTTACCTCAGCCCAAGAGTTCTCTCATGTTTGCCCTTCATATTGTCTCTCCCGTCCTGCTGGGGCTGGGGGGCATGCAAGTGGCTCTGTGGAGAAGAAGCTTCCTGGGACTCAACAACTCAAGTAGATTCAGCAAATTACCACTGAAGACAAACGCCACAATTAACTAGGAAAATTTGTACCTGTCCTTCTCCTTTGTCATGTTTCAGTCAAAATTAGAGCCCAAACTATCATCTCTTCCTTTTGAAACTGTGCAAGGATCTTGTCTCTGTTCAGATACATTAATGATCTTCTACCATCAAAAAATCAAAAGGGGGGGAAAAAAAAGAAATTGACTTGGGAAAACATCTTCATTCTTCCAGTGGAAGTACTTCTTTACTATTTTATTGTATGATCCAAGGGATCCTACTAAATTTCAGTGCTTGGTTATCCTCATCTCTGGTTCTGTGTGCTGGTCATAATAATAATTTAATTTCCTCTTCTTCCTCCTTTTCTCTGAAGGATATCACATGGTCTTCAAAATTAATAATAGATCTTTAATTTTCTTATTCATAAAAGTCAAAGTAACAGAAAAATTATTTATGCTTTCCTGTACTCCACTTTCAAAAAAGCCTGTAAGTCAGTGTGAAAGTGAGCTATCTTATTTTGAAACCTCTTTAAATTTTTGCATAGCAAAAATGAGCAGTGCTCCCTGGTAAATACCCAGTTACATGCATGGCAGCTAGCAGTGAATAATCACTTTCAGCTTCCTCCCTGTTTTTATTCAGCTTCATTGATGAAAAATAAAAATGCAGCCAGCTGATATAATACCTGTTCACCTCTCATCAGTCCTTTGGATGTAACACCATAAACACAGGTGGTAACACTTGCAATATAACTTTGATTTTATCTTGGACATTATTCAGTGTTAATATTATGCAGGTCTTTATGCATCTCACTTATAAGCACCTTTGTGGAAACACCCTGGCCGTCTTCTGTAGTTGACCAAAATAATTACTTTTGCATATATATATATATATATATATATATATATATAT
>VXAD01010765.1:531013-622294 GCA_013399195.1 Dicrurus megarhynchus | reverse complement strand
ATATATATATATATATATATCAATGAAGAAGCAAGTGTGAAAGAGGAAAATGTAACTCTTAGCTGAAAGAAATACTAATTGTCAACCATTTTTAATTAAGATGGTGATTTTGGTAAAGGATTCTTGTAATTTGTCAAATGAGTGTTTGTGTGGAATTGCAGACAGCAACTCAGTAATGCATAGTCTCATAGTCTCTCTGTGCATGTTCTGCAGAATTACATGGAGGAGACATATATATACCCAGATTTTTCTCCATCCCTCCTCTTATACATATATATGCCTATAGATGTAATATACATACATTACAAGCATATCCATGAATATATATTTTTATTTTTTCTTAGTATAACAACTTTTAACAAGCATATATATTAATACATGTCATTTAAAGGCCATTTACTGAAAACCTTCCATTCTAATCTTCTGTACCTGAAGTCACCTGCCTTCAGGAACATAAGAGTTAAGATCCCATTATATATTTCAATAGTAATCTGAGAGACATACCTTCATATTCAGAAGAACAAGTCTACTTTCCATATAGCTCATCCCAGTGACTGCTGAGAATGGCTACACATTTAACTAAAACTTGGCTTAGAACGTGTAGGTTATTGTGAACTTTCTCTTGCAGTGGGTCTGGCTGGGGTGGAGTTTATTTTCTTCAGCAGTGCTGTGTTTTGGATTTGTGGACAACACTGTGTTGATAGCAGACCACTATTGGCTGTTGCTGGACAGTGCCTGCACAGCATCAAGACTTTCTCTTCCTCCTACTTTACCCATACCCAGGAGGGGTTTGGCAGAGCTTGGAAGGGATGTACCTGAGACAGCTGAGCTGAATGGACCAAAGTATTATATTGTATTGTATATCATATATATTCATGCTTGATGATAAAAACTGGAGCAGGGGTGAGGTTTTTATCCTAACTTTTTGGGCAACCCAGTGTAGTAGATTTTAAGAAATTGCCTGAATTGCATCATCTGAGTTTGACTTCTGTAACACAGAACTGGGAGAAAACTGGTCCCACAAAATCCAAGTTCCAAACTGTATGTAGGACATTATTGGTCAATGTAAATGGCTTGAGTTAAAATAAAAGGCATGTGAAGCCCTAATAGCCATATGGTATGCCGTTTAACTGACCTTGTTATACCATATTAAAAAATGAAAGTAACTGACTAGTCTGTTGAAGACAAATATTTGCTTCAAAAATATTCATATACATAAGATGGAATGTAAATGTATTTTCCCATAAAAATTTGTGTACTGAAAAGCAGCACATTCAAAATGAAATTGCTTGCCAGAAAGCCAATCATATCCTGAGCTGCCTCAGAAGAAGTATGCCCAGCGGGTTGAAGGAGATGATTCTGCTCCTCTGCTCTGCTCTAGTGAGACCCCACCTTGAGGACTGTATCCAGCTCTGGGGTCCTCAGCACAGGAAGGACATGAACCTGCTGAAGCAAGTCCAGAGCAGGACTACGAAGTTGATCAGAGGGATGGAGCACCTCCCCTATGAGGAAAGGCAGAGACAATTGGGATTGTTGAGCCTGGAAAAGAGAGGGCTTCAGGGTGACCTAATTGCAGTCTTCCAATACCTGGAAAGAACATACAGGAAGGTGGGGCAAGACTGTTTACAAGAGCATGTAGGGCAAAGGGGAATGGCTTCTGATTGGAAGGGAGTGGGTTTAGATTGATATTAGGAAATAATTCTTTGCTGTGAGATTGGTAAGGGACTGGCACAGGTTCTCCATGGAAAGTGTGGATGCTCTGTCCCTGGAGGTCCCTTCAAGGCCGGGCCAGGCTGAGCAGCCTGGTCTAGTGGAAAGTGTCCTTGCCCATGGCAGGGAGTATGGAACTAGATGATCTTCAAGATTCCAACTCAAGCCATTCTGTGATTCTGTGAAATGACTTTTGATTGAATATCTTTATATCATATTACTAATAAAGGTGGGTACTGCAATGAGGGGGAGCCTGACAGTGGAAGTTTAATAGTGTCACAAGAATTTTCAAATTGTCTTTCTTCTGCCTCCAGCAGCATCAAAATTTTCTTCCTGTGCATTCTACAAAATTTAATTACAAATTTGACAAGAGTAGCTAATGGTGCTGTACATACACAGGTGAACTGATGATGTAATTAAAATGTGTGAGGTGAAAGCTGATTTGGTTTGAAAATTTATTCCAGAGCTCATTGTCAAAATTCAGAAGGAAGTAGACTTCAAAGAAAATGTCTTTGCAATCAGTATCCAAAATTCAAATTCTCTATCATAAAATCTGTTCTCCTTAATGCCCACCAAGTAGATTTTGACCATTAACTTTGCTCATTTTCTGTCTCATTTGGGTACACACTTGCAAATGATTTTCAACTGAAATCTTCCCATCTTGAACATCCTTACTTCAGTTCAACTCTTCCTAAGTGCTTATTTTTGACACTAGACATGAAGAATAAAAACCCTCAGAGTGACAGTCTGTGATCATGTTTCATGTGGCAGACTTCATTTGCTTTCAGTTTGTATTACTATCAATTTATGACTTTGTTCCTTAAATAGTTATCTTTTTTTCCCACATTGTAACTGATATATTGAATGATGTATGTTTGAGAGGTATTTCAAGGATCTTAACTTCAGTCATTGACTGGTTATGTCTTGGATCAGGAACCTTTAGTTCATTGAGGGAAAGTTACTATTTTTTGAGCAAATAAAACAGCTTTTCAGTATGTAATTATTTTCTTACCAATTTTACATTTTCATGCCCTTTTGAGCATCTAGCATGCAGTGCTTGAATTTACATTTAGCTCTGCAGGAACCACTTTAAATATTATTATTAAGAAGGAAGAAATCAGAAATCAAAAATCAAAGTGAATTTTTAGTACAATAGCAAGGTATAGGAAGGTGCAATTGCAGCAACAGCAGCCTGGATTAGTGTATAGAACTAACTCACAGCTTGACAGAAAATCCCTGCTGGGGAGGAAATGTAGGGGAACTGGCAGAATTTTGCTACATCTGCTCCCTACTGCTAATAAGCTTTAACCCATTTCATTTTTATTATGCTTGCTGTTTAGATATTTTGCTTCCAAAATTATATCTGTAACTATGAGAACACATAAAAGGAAGCACGACAGGTAGGGCTGTTTAAAAATTTAAAACTATCAGCAAGGGATGTTAAAGGCCATAATGAGTAAGATGGTTACCTTCCCAGTGTGGTATTTTAGAGTTCAGGCACTTCAGTGCTGGTAGAAAGGCTGAGCAGAAGTACTGGGTAAAACTGATTTCATAGCTTGAGTGGCTTGTACAGCCAGAAGGCACCATTAGATTATTTATTCTGACCTGTATATCACAGACCATTGCATTTCACCCAGAAATTCCCATTTTGAACTCTGTGAGTATACTTGTACTGAAATATATTAGACCTTAGGAGTTCCAAATACTTTATGCCACAGGGTGAGAAATGAAAAAGCTGAGCTTCACATGCAGTTGGAAGAGTGTTTGTCAGATTGGTAAGTACAAATGGTAGCATGACTATTTTTGCAGAGTAAGGCAAACAACCAAAGGATTGTATGGACTTTACAAAAGTTAAAAACCTTTCCTGACCCCTTTGACTTAGGGAAAGAATATATAGGTATTCATATTGTATCAGAGCACTTGTATCAGAGTTCTGCTTAAAACATAAAACAGTTCCCTAAAATAAAATTAAATAGTGAAAGCAGCACTCATCAGCTATAATAAACAAAAGTTAAGACTTAATCTGTCTCATGACAGATCAGTGGGAGCAATTAAGAGGGAAAATCAGAGTCGTGTCCATTTTTAAAATTAATAGTTGTCTAATTCTGCATTTCAGGCATTTTGCCCCTTTGGCAGCCCTGCTGGTAGTCCTGTGTTTCTTAGTTTCTCGGTTCAGACACATCCACTGCACTACTTTGAACATGCTTTTATCTGAATAGTCAGTGCTAAAAATAATATTTATAACCATCTAAAAATGTGGAGTAAATGCTATTTTATATTTTCCATTTGATATTATCACATGCTTACCATAACTGATTATACAACATTTTAAAATCTTTCTTTTGCTCTGGTGGTGGCATGATTGTCACATACAATTGTGAAATGTATTTCTAAGAGAGATTGAAATGTATAAAATCCAGTGGATAGCTGAAAACTTGAAGTCTGTGGGGCTGTTGAGACTGTGCTTTTAGATAATAGGTTAGAACAAGATTGTGGTACTTACCTGAGGAATGAAGCAAAAATGGAAGTCTCAGTCTTTCAACAGGAGATGCTTCTCCATTACTGTGCATACAGAAGCCTGTGTCTTTCTTTCAGCAGGCCAGTTTACATTTTCTATTTTTCTTTCAATTTATTCTAATAAGAAGTTGAGTTTCCTTTGCAAGAAAACTTCCAGGTTGATAAGTCCAGAAAACAGAGGTGTTAGCCTAGTTATTGCAGACTCTGTGTACAGTCTTCAGGCTTTCAATTGTTATTTGTTCTAGAGACTTGTTCAAAGCTGATTATGTCTTCATAGAAATGTGATACTGATTGCTCTTGTTTTGATCCTGTCAGAGCTTCTCAGTTTCTGAAATAAAAGGATGAAAACACAGTGATACAACAATAGAAAAGAGAAACAACATTAACAAGCAAATGATATCCGTCTGTACTAAATATAATCAAAAGAGAGCTTGTAAGGTTATGTCTTAAATTTCAACAGAACCCTTTTTTCTATCACACAGAAATGATGAAAATTTATACCACTTCTTGGCCTCTGTTGACAATCCTGGTAAAAGATAGAATAGCAAGTTGTTAAATTATTCTGTTTGAGCAATATAAGCTATAGATCATGTAAAGTTATTGAACTGGTTTCTTATGAACTCTCTATTTGCATGAGTTCCATATTTGCTTTGCTTTTTTATATAATGCTTATCTATTCTTCCAGTGGCACTATTCAGAGACCATTCATCATGAAATTTTTGATTCTGCAAAGACTTCAATATATCCTTTATGAACCAAAAAGCTATCTCAACTTATAAATCAAATTTACAGTATATTTATTGTGGGATTTGGACCCTAAGAGTGTTGTTACTTAATTTTTCTGGTAGTTTCTCCTGACGTACTTGGTTGACTACCATAAAATTTTAGCCCATCACCTTGTCTAATCCTAATAATAGCCTTCAGTGTATTGGATAGATTTCAAATTTCCTATGTTCTCACTAAAATAACTTGGGGTATGGTCATTTCATCCACCTACAAAATGCATCTCTGAGAAAAGTTAAGCTGTTGTGCTTGGCATGTTAATTGCCGACCATTTCATATCTAATTATTAATTTTGCATCACTGCTATAACTACATGCAGATTTTTTTCACAATTATTAAGGTGAAAATTTAATTGGTATTTTTTTCCAATGTGAGCAGGCAGAATTATTGTCACTATATCAAAAGAATACATTAATTAGAAATCCATTTAAATTACAAAAATTGATTGAAAGTACCTTAAGCAATAGTACTACCTCTAAATTTCTATACTCATATTCGTTCCCTGTATCTGCTTTCCCTTTTTCGTGTTTCTGTTTTTTAAAGATAGCTAAAGACTGCACAAAAAAAGAAATTACTCTGAAAAATGTGCTATCAGATGCTGCTACAAAAAATAAAGAACCACTTGATTTGCTCTAGATTTTCCATGGTTCAGTAACACCAAAGTAAGTACAGGCTCAGTTTCCCAGTTGACCCTGTACAAAATAATTTCTCCATGCCACAATGGTTACTAAACTACCTTCATCTTTGTCCAACATGCTGCTGAGGAGAGAGGACTAAAATTTCTGAAGGACTTGTTTCTTTTCATATTTACAGTATTTATTCTATAAAAAAATACTCAGTTTGTAAGACCTCATTTTTAGTCCATCGGTTTTGTGTTAATGTCTTTTTGGCATGCACCAAATAATTTGTTTTATTTCAGAAAGAAATACTGAATGTCTGACTTATATCTTATTTTTGTAAGCTTTCCAAAAGGAACATTCTTAACAATTTTATTGTTATAAAACACTGTGGCATTCATTATTTGAATTCAGATGTGGTATACCAGGAATGCATGTGGCCTATTTATTAGACAAATTAGGATGTTGAAAAGAATTGCTTCTATCCTACTTTCTTTAGGAACTGACATTTTTATTCTTATGCAGTTTTCCTAGTGGAATCTTTACTTTTTTAAGTCATAAACCTATTGTTGTGAGACACTCCAGCAAAGCTTAAACTGGATCTCAGGAGTTTGATGCACTTTATTTAATGCAGGCAGTGTAAAAGAAATTTTAAATGTATTATTTAAAGGCACGTTAATCTTGCCACTGTAATGGTGTAATATTGCATACCATATAAGGTTTTCATAAACTCAGCTTCTAAAAGTAACATCACAGTATCTTTCTTTTTGTTCTCCAAGTCAAATCTTTGTAGAGATAGCAATTATGCATTCATCTCTGTCTCTTATAGCCTGATTCCATATTCAGCTGTGAGATAGATAGGCCTTAGTCCTTACTAACACAACAAAAAGAATATTTCTCATTTAGAACAAAGGGAGGATAGTCAAACAAATTTATATAATAAATGTTAAAGGCCAAAATGTGTTACCTTTTTCAGTTTCATTAAGCAAAATAGTTAAATACTTATACAGTGGATTGAAGATAGGTTTGTCTTTAACTCATTATTCCTTTGTTTTCATTGGAATTTTAATAGTTCTGCCTTGGATTATTTTTTTAATTACAAAAAGAATTATATTTATAAGGTTAACACCTTTAAAACAAAACTCTGTGTAAGTTTACAACCCTTACAACCCAGTGTTTTTCATTTAACTCTGCTCATTCTATTGGGTTCTGGTTTAATTTGTATCAGTATTGTGGATGTATCAGGCATTCATTAGTGTGCGAGTATTCTGTAGCTCTCCTGAGTATGCACAATGAAAATTGGGTGAATCTTTACTAAGAACTGAGGCACAGAAAATGCAAGCATTTGGTAATACTGTGAACCAATGTGATAATTTCTTGTATCAGTGCAAAGCTCAGGAGACCATTATGCATGCAGCAGTTCAGATAACACTTTTGCTTTAATGTAGGGTTAATTACAAGTTTGGAAACCCTCTGACAACCTCTTTGTTGTTCACCTTACTTCTTGGGAAAGAGCTATTTCTGAAGTAAACACATTGATAAAAGTGTTAACTAAGGAATGTCTCTACCAAGCTGCCTTTTCACTTCAGTTTAGGCACAAATATAAAGTATAGGAAATTCCCATTCTCGTTTCTCAGTATTAGATACTTTACTGAATTGTATGTTGCTTGATAACTGTAGTACTGTGGCCTTCAACAAGTATTCAGTCAAGCCTTTCAACCCTTTCTATTTCTAGACAAACATCCTTACACTTTTGCAGATTTGGATTGAGCATCCATCGCAGAACCTCTTTAGAGGGGTTAACACAGCAGTCTGTCTGGGTGGCTTCAGTGTAAGGCAGCTCCAAACCCCTGTTCCTGTGGCAGGTGCCTAAAGCAGACAAACCTCCTGCTTGGCACTGTCTGAGACTGTTGTGTTTTAGTTGTCTGTACTGTCTCTGTCAGTTAAGGCAGAAATGAAGATATGCATGTCCCCCTAAAAGTAGCATTACAGTTCTGTATGTGATTCTCCTTTCAGATAAAAGAGAAGAGGAACCTTTTTTTTTCCTCAGAAGGAATAACCACATTGAACTCCCACTTCTTCCAGCCCAATATCCTGATGCCATTACCTCTGCTGAAGAAACTTAAGCTCTCAATGTTCTCTGCATTCATCTACTTGACTCGGTGTTCATAATTCATCTATAAAATCAGTCTGGAATATCACAGATGAACATAAAATTCCTTTAGAATTATGGAAATGTTGGAAGGGACTAATTGTGAAAAATCCATGAGTCCAGTCAAGAAATCCCAGCTCTTTACCAAACACACCACTAGTATCAGTGCAAATTCTTATTTAAGAACATAATAATAACCATAATGGTGTAGACCTTGCTTGGTATTTTGACTCCAAACAGTAGCCCTAAGCAGAAGTGAATAGTAAAACCAGTAAAAGCATATATCTACTCTAATATTCTCCTAACCTCAAACTATTTTAATTCATATTTAAGTTGATCAAATTAATTTCAATTGTTATATAAATCATAATCATTATATAAGTAATTAACTCATATAAATTAAAAATAATCTAGGGATTTTATTATGTCTCTTTCATAATGCCCACTGAATTTATGTTCTAAGAACTTGTTCAGGCTCTCCTTGAATCCCTGTAAAGTTCTTGCAACCAGAGCATTCTCCATCCATGAGTTGTAGGTGTCACCCACCATCGTTCTTTTTGAAACCATGCTCTTACTAATGTCATTTGATGGTCCGTAGCTCTTTGTACAGAAAGACAAGTGTGCAAAATCAGTTCTTATCCCTATCCACTCTTCTTATGTCATGTACGATTTTGTAAGCCCCTGTCTTCTCATTAAGGAGGCTACAGAACAATTCCAATCAGACCCTCCAGAGCTTTTGATCATACTTGTCCTCCTCGGAATATATTTTGGATCTAGTATGCCCTTTTTCAGTTGAGAGATCCACAGTTGTTTATCTTACTCTATTGTGAATTTTTACAGTGGCATAATGTTACCCACTTTGTTTGCTTAGCTTTACTTGTTTTCTTAACTACTGTCAGCTGCCTGTGATTCTTTATTCACCAGTCCATGAAGACTTTCCAAGATTGTCACTTAGCTTAGCATGGCAGTTTTCTCAGTGTTTACAGTAGAAGTAAAGAAGTCACTTTCTCAGTCATCCTAAAATTTGCTCTGTACCTTTGGTTTCTCCTGTGAGTTATTGAAACATGCATTGTATCGCCAGAAGAATATCAGTATTTTCTTCAAGGTGGGAAAAGTCCTTTGTTGAATTGTGCAGTAGTTGTAAAGCAATGTGTTAAAAAAATGTTTGTAGTCCTTCTTTGGATATGGAGTGATATAGATACAATGCATAAATGGAATGATGTAGATACAATGCATGTTTTTAAAAATCTGCCTTTTGGCTTCCTTTTTCAAACTTTCTGGATCTCCATCTCGAACATCTTTGATAAATTAAGTAACAGCTGATACTGTTGGCAAAGGGAAGATACTATGAAACATGTTTTGAGGACAGTCTAATGTGAGATTCATTTAGAGTTAAATCACTTGTCTTATCAAATCTTTGTCCAAAGTTTTGGGATCTACCATTTCCTAGCATGACAGAATTGGAATTCTGTCATAGTGTGGTCTCTGAGATGATCTGGTTTACATCCATTCCTGAAAAAAGTCATTGTTGTAGAACCATTTATTTTCAGAGAGTGTCTCCAGCATGCAGAACAGATGTTACCTGATGTCCTTCTCCTTTAAGCCCTCTTTAAATCAGATCATGTAAAAGTATAGCACATAAGTAGTGTCTTTCTCTGTGTAATCTCAGCAGTCAGCCATTGAACCTTTAGATCTGCTTATTTTCCCCTGTGACTTTCAAACATCTCTTAGTGCAGAGCTACCTTGTAGTGTTTGTTCTTAGAAAGGATTAAATCCAATGAAAAGGCAAACAAGTGGAAATTGGAAACTTCAAGACACTTTTCCCATGAACTGAAAATCATTTGGAAACTGATAGCTAGAAAATAATGGTTAAAGGACAAATGTCTTTAGATGACAACTACACCGACAGATTAATTAAATTTATAAAGATTTGTAAAATTCAAGTAATGCATACTTTTAAGAAATCACTGCTTTCAACAGTGTTTGCCCCAACAGATTTCTTGTCTCTCAACAAGAATTTTAGAGCTTCCCAAAAATTGACAGTTCTTTTTCAAAAATTATAACCCAAGCTATATGCTCTTCTACCTCATTTTTTTCTGATCAAGACTCCAAAGATGTAGAAGAAAGACTAGACCAAAACCTGTGCTCCTTTATAAAACAGTCTACAACATTATCCTTGGGCAAGAACTCTAAAAACATGTTTTTATTCCTAGTACCACAGCTGTCTGCCAGAAGTGATGAATCTCATTGATGAGAGTGCAGAATCAACTGTAAAAACAATTTAGCCAATGAAATAATTTCTCTTCATTTTCACTCTTAATACTTACTTATATTGTTCTAGCATCATATGAGTATAATTTCTTAGCAGACCTTATATATTCATACTCATTTACTAGACAGGCTATCATAAAGATATTCAGCTCTTTAAGAAAATTGTAAATTTCTGAAAGGTAACTCATAAATGCAGCATCCAAGTATAACACAAATGTCAGTGATTTCTTGAAAAGAAGTCAGAAGGGGTCACTGTTGTAAGTATTTCTATAAGATTCTGTAGCCACTAATGAAAGATTAGTAGTCCCCAGTAGCTCTATCACTTGTGCTTTGTGCAAACTCTAAAGTTAAAGGTTATGAGTGTTATGGTACCATACAGGTGCACCATGAATAGTCTTTCACACAGAATGATTCTCATTTGTTAAATTTGGAAATGTACTTTCTCCTGGCCTTAATTTTCATGTAGTTCTTCATATTCTAAATGGCAGCTGAAGGCAAGCAGAAATAGCGAGTAATTGATTTAACAACCTAAGACAAGTACAGGGAAGTAGAAAAGTTTGTCTCAGTGCTTGATGTGACCTGAGAGAGCTTCTTTAGACTGTTTTTTTCTAACCAGTACCTCAGCACCTTGGGCCAGCAAAGTGGCCTTTAAGCCTGAATGAGCATGACTTTTTTTTTTTTTTCTCAGTGCAAAGCTCCAGTATTTCATCTTTTCAAACTGTTTTACAGCACTCAGAGCAGAATTATATTGACAAGGTTAGAATTCATCTCCTAGAGGAGAATACTGTGCTCCTGTTAAGTGCTAATATAACATTTATGTGTTGCTACCTTAATAACAGTCCCAGCAAGCCTAATGAAAGTACTGAAAGCAAACAGTACTCTGTGAGATTTTATTATGACTGAAGTGATTGCAATTTGAGACAAATTGTCCCTATTTCTGTTACCACACCAAAACCAGAAATGCTAAAGCAATTGCTACATGTTTGGGATAGAATTACACTTCACTATCATTAATATAGAAGTAAGTGCATTTTTCATGTAAACAGCTCACAAGGGTCAAGCATCAAAGATATTCTTTGCGAAATTCTTGTCAATAACTTTGTGAGTGAATTTTGAAATAAAGTGCCTGGAACATGTCATTATTTCTTCCTCTCAAAGTTGAGAGCAAGTGGTTGAAAATTGAGCTTGTGAATTGAAGGTACTGCGAGTTATATGGCCTTATCGACTTCAGGCAAAATGACAGCTTTGCCTTGTTATTATTTTTCCTTTCAGGGGTCAGGCAATGGACAATTTTAGAAGTATATACTGGAGTGTAAGCAAATTGGTATATAAAAAAAGTTATTATCTGTGTACAGAAAAAAGATAGTGTCTGTCACTAATATTAAAAATTCTTAATATACTATCTCTTCATAAAAGTCGAGGGAAAAGTAAGGAAAAAGTGATTCACTGGTCAAAATAAGCATTTCAACTGTTCAGGTACTTGAAAGCTATTTAAAACCATCAGAAGAAAAGGAACTCAGTTACTCAGATTTAGCTGACCAAGTAAACTAATTAGACATGCTGGTTGATGTGAAAACAATTTAAATATATGTTCTCAATGAGCTCTGCTATTAAAAAAGCACATTCTATCTTCTGAGAGGTTTAGTCAGGATGATTCTGCTGTTCAGAATTATCTGAACTATATTTTTGCTGTATCTGAACTGAATCTTTAGTACTCCGACTCTTAAAATTTATGTACTTTACTGACTAATTTCTGTAGTTTTGGTAGTTCCTACTATTTTTTTATTCTTCAAAAACCATTGGTGTAAGCAAAAGTCACCATATGCAAAAAGACTTATTTGGATTACAGAATGAGTGCAAAATACATTATGATTTGCTTTTTTTTATTAATGGTACAGGCATAGTAGTGGTTTGAGATTGCAAAAATGAGGAGATACTGTCAGATAAATTCATGATTGCTCAAGATGACTTTTCAATAAGGAAAGTTCAGGGAAAAAGCAGTTTCCATGAAGTAACTGTACTGCATATACTTTTTTAATATTTTAACTGAATATGAGCAACATTAATTTCTACAATTCTGTAATATGGACAATATTTTGTTTATCTTTTAGGTTGAAGATTCAGAGATGTATCATGATGAAACTCCAGTATGTGGGTTGCTTGCTGTGGTTGTAATATCTCACCTACCCAGAGACGCTGCCATTGAATGGCATGTTGTTGCAGTAGTTGATGATCCACTCCAAAGAAAACATTTTGCAATGAAGATGTTGTCAGAGGGCTTCCAAATTGAGTGTGAATCTGTGGAGTCTAGTTCTGCATCTTGTGCATCAATCTCAGTTCGCCTGAGCTTGATTTCACCATCCACTTCTCACCTTGATTTAGATGGACCTCTTCGTGACTTAGTTGCTATGTTTAAACAAGCTGTTGACAAACTTTCAGAAGACTGCAGTGCGAGTCCTTTGTCCTTTAGAGCTTTCTTCAAGGACGATGTCTTTAATGCTGAAACACTACAAAAAGGTAAGACATACCATGACAGGAACCACGTGTAACACTAAGCTTAAGGTAATTCTTGTTTATTTCTACATCAGATTTCGTTGGAAAAAAACATTTTAGATGAGTGTTTCAAGGATAGGTGGCCAAGATGGCCAATGGCATCCTGGCCTGTATCAGCAATAGTGTGGCCAACAGGACAGTGATTGTACCCCTGTACTCAGCACTGGTGAGGCCACACCTGAAATCCTGTGTTCAGTTTTGGGACCCTCACTGCAAGAAAGACATTGAGGTGCTGGAGCATGTCCAGAGAAGGACAGCAGAGTTGGTGAAGGGTCTAGAGAGTAAGTTATCTGAGGACATGCTGAGGGAACTGGGGGTTTTTAGCCTGGAGAAAAAGAGGCTCAGAGGAGACCTTACTGGTCTCTCCAACTGCATGAAAGGAGGTTGTAGCCAGGTGGGGGCTGGTCTCTTCTCCCAAGTATCAAGTGACAGAACAAGAGGAAATGGCCTTAAGTTGCACCAAGGAAGGGTGAGTTTGAATATTAGGAATAATTTCTTCACCAAAAGCGTTATCAAGCATTGGAACAGGCTGCCCAGGGAAGTGGTGGAGTCACCACCCCAGCAGGTATTTAAAAGATGTGGAGTAGACTTGGTGCTTAGGGACATGGTTTAGTGGTAGACCTGTCAGTTTTAGGTTTACAGCTGGACTCAATAATCTTGGAAGCCTTTTCCAACCCAAATAGTTCTACAGTTCTACAATTAAGATACATTTGTTCTTTTTCTGGTTACCAGGCATTTTTCTCATATTGAAAGGCTCTGTTCTTGTCCTGGATTACTTTTGTTCTAATCTCACATCTGATTTTGAGTAGGAGGTTGGATTATATGGTCTTGCTTTAATCTAAATTATTCAGTGATTCCATGCAAGAGAAGTTGCTGAGAAATCTGGCCACCTTAGGATTCAATATATGGAGAATGAATCTTTTGCTTGAAAGTGTTTGAACAGTTGTTCATTTGGTAGCCTCTTTTTGTCACAGTCTAGAACCATGTTCAAATAACCAATTTCTTTCTGCTAGCAGGAACTCTTTTGAGAGTAAATAATGAAATACTAATGTTTTAAAATAAGGAAATGGTGTTGTATCCTCTGGATTAGAGGGTATCTGATTTTGAACATGGGCTTATTTCTTACTTATTTAAATAGAACTTGCTATCCAAACAAATTTGCTGGGTTTTCCCCCAACGTTTATTTTTTCAAAATCTCATTCCCTTACCAAGTAAAGAGAATACAGAGCAATAAATGTAATGTTGCAACTACAATTTATTTCTTATGTTGTAGATCTGCATTTTGGGCTATGCTCTATTTGGGACAACTAACATTATGCAAGAGCACAAAAGCTTATTTTATGTCAGACCTAGAAAACTGGTAGACCATACTTGTATTGAAATCAGTAAGAGCTTTGTTATCAATTTGAGAAGGAACAAAATCAGATCCTTAGTCTATATTTATCTCAAACATGCATGCACTTTAAAAATCCTTGCAGACCACAACTGATCCATATTAATTAGCTGACATAAATGTTAGCCCTCAAATATTCTACTGTCCTATTTTTTTTCTTAACCTGCAGCAGTTTTTGAAGAAAATTCAACTTGACATTGTTTAATAGATTTAAAGTACAGGAATTGAAAGCTATAAAAATGTGGCATAGAATAAGCATATTTAATCCAGGAAGCAAGGAATGAACATATAGTCTGACAGAATGTTGTTGTTTTTACTACATCTTGTTTAAGAGCTAAAAGGAAACCTGATAAAACATGTTTCTGGCATGGGATTAACATTACTGTTTCGCCTGCTTTCTTTCTGATATTTCTCAGGCCATCGAATAATTACTTCCAAACAAATTTTATTTGCTTTATAAAATATATTGCTCAATATAATGTACCAATTGTGCACATAAAAATTTGATTCAGTTCCATTCGTGTTATACTACCAATAGCATAGACATAGAAAGATTTGTGTGATTGTCATATATTCGTTCTTGTTGTGTTCAGATCTCTGCACTGTCATAATAATTCCTGTCATTATACCAATTTTATCATTATCCCCACTGCTAAGAAATATATTCTTGCAAAGCTGTAGAATATATAGAATACATTAAATTGACAAGGAGCACTAATTCATTGATGAAGAATTTAAAAATAACATTTTTCTTCTTAGGAAAAATTCCTAGAAAGTTCATGCAATGGAAGAGTAAGTGTAATATATATTCAAAAATAATTTCTCAAATTAAAGTGGTTGTCGCTGAAGTGTGTCTTGCTGATAGTTTCTGTCTGATAGAAGACTATTTTTATATAAATATATATATATATACACACACACACTTTTTCTGGTTCAAAATCAGAAGTCTAATTATTAATATATTGTTAAGACACAGGGACATATTCAAGTGTACTGGTAATATGTGTTGTTGGACCTTTGACAAACATGCAGTCTCCAGTGAAGCATCATCAGCTTTCAAAATGATGCAGCATATTACTGAATGATGTCCTTGACTGTCTTTTGCACTGTGTAATTCTACTTCTCACAATTTAAAATATACTCACACATATATATTAACTCTCAGTTAAAAAAGTGTTGTGTGAGGTGTCCAATTTGTTCCCACTAATTTCAATATCCCGTTGACAGTGTCCATAAGCAAGATGACATAGTCTGTGTTTTATCCTCTCTGTTATTATTGGCAGTCTTTAATTTTGACAGGCAGAACTGCTGCAACTGTATGTGTCCTTTAGTGTGCTTCCCTGTTTTAATATACCAGAGGTATGTCAGGTCTTTCTTTTGAATCCCAAGATACTTTAACCTTCCTATAACACCAGATCAAGGTATTAGAGATTTTTATGTTCTGATAACAACAGCTCCTTCCAGTTTCTCATCCAGCTCCTTCAGTTTATTCTTGTTCCTTCAATAGCTCCTTCCAGTTTATTCCTGTTTTCCTCTTAAGCCTGTCCTGCTTCTAGAATGCATGTATCTGAATGGGACAGATCACAAGAGGGAACAGGACTGGCTTCCACAGTAGCAGTGGCTGTGTCTTGTCAGCTCTGAGCATGGCCAAAACTTGCTCATACCTTTCTCTGTAGACTTGTCCTAATGTATTTTGAGTATTTGTATGTCTCAGTGGTGATTTCTACTACCAACAAAGTTACTTTCTGTTGCAGAGTAGTTCTAGGTGGATAACAGAATTTACTTATGCTAGTGCCTTTCAAACACAGAATATCATTTTACTGGGACATAGGAAAAAGCAGAAATATACTGATCTCCATTTGTAAATCTGCAGGCATAATACACACTTTTAAAAAGTTTTGTTTCCTTGATGCGGCTGCCAGAAAGCAAATTATATTGAGAGACCGGTTTTTCAATTGCCATTTATTAATTCAGCTCAGGTAGTAGAGGTTGCTAACCATCTGTACGATGATCCATTAGTGACATGTTTGATCTGACTTGTGTTAGACATCGTTAATCCCACAAGTAGATCTGTCCTTTTGGAGTCTTCAACTGTCATCAGATGCATTGTCTGCTGAAGAAAAATAATATTAATAATGTAGCAGGGAATAATAGCCACTTTTCTTCAAATATTTTTCATGTGAAACACATAAGACATGTATCTGTTATAGAAAAGGTAGAAATTATGATGCTCAGAAGTCAAGAAAGATGGTCGAGGAGATAGCTGTTTCAGGTTAGTGGATTTCAGGAGGACTTCCATCATGTCATAAGATTAGTAAATACTCTTCAATAACTCTTGTAAGCTCTTGAATTGAAATGTATTGTCTCCTCTAGCAAAAGCACAGAAAAGAAATAAATGTACCATTTTTCTGATTAGAACTTAAAATCGTTGGAGTGAAAGGAGGAAATACTGCCACAGGCCTTCTCAAATGAGACTCTGATTAGATAATACAGGGTTTTTTTTGTGTAAAGAAGTTTGTCATTTATTTAAAATTGTCCAAATAAATATTATAAATGTGTTGTTACCTGACACAGTAAGATGAAAACCAGGAATATATCTACTCGGCATATTGTAACAGGTTATTGGAAATTATTACAGCCCATGTTACGGATGTCAAAAGAAGCTAAAGGTTTGTAATGCAAATTGGAGACAGATAGCTTTCTGTCATCCTAAAACCAGATGTGAAGTTTTATTGAACAAAGTGTAGTACTGATGGTGAACTTCTCAGAGGCAATCCTTCATAACATGCAAGAGCATTATGGACCCCATGCTGAGACCACAGAACGTATTAGAAGTAGGAGGATTAGATTAAGCTGACATATATACTTAGTAAGATGCTGTTAAGGCTTTAGAAGTCTTTAACATAAATTTGACTATTTCTTTCTTATTCTCATTCAAATGTGCATTAGTATAAATGTGTCAGGATGATTTGCTATACCATGCAGTTGGCTAGATTATATGTCCGTATAGGAATGATGAATGTTTATAAGTCATCACATTATGATTTCACAAGCCTTGTTCACAAGATGTATGCAAAGTATTTTTGAATATTTATTTGGGAAGAGAGAAGGTCCTGCATTCACCAGAACACCATATTACACAATCCCTTTTTAATACTAAAGAAAAAATGGACTGGGAATATAAAAAGGCAAAAGAAAACAGGAATAGACCGTCTGGTAGGAACATTAAAATGAATATATAATTAGTTTTTAAAGTGGCTCTGCTCTGGAAATGTTTAGGACTTAAAGGCCCTCAGTACTTACGCGTTTATCAAGTTTCAATAAATATTTTTAAAAATCTAATACGGGCTGAGTATAATTCAGCTCAACTGAAAAAAAAAAAAAAGTAAAAATATCTTACTTGCAATGGGACTTTTTCTTCTGTTGCAAGAGAAGCGCTGGTGGTTAGGCACTCATTCAGAGTCCTTGCAATGACAGAGTAACACCCTGACTCATGTACAGCATGCAGCTTTGAAACTAAAGATTTTCCATCTGGTAAGATTTAAAGAATTCTATTTGATTAAACATGGCATTATCAACACATTTTCCAGATGTTTTCCAAAACACAATTTCCAGCATTGAGAGAATGCATTACATAGTGTAAATCTGAGAGAGAAGGAAGAAGATGAGTTGAAGATACCAAGATGCATTTTTACAATAATGCATGTCTGTCTGGATTGAAGTTTAATATTTTTTTTTTACCAATGTACTTTAAATTCACACTGGAAATTTATTTCAACTTAACTTTCTTGATGGATATGTGTTATACCATGGGAAAAAATTTCCCATGGGGACAACTGGAATCTTAACCTCCACACATTTGTATGGAGGTCTACACATTCTCATGTGAGTAACTGGTATTTTACTCAGCAGTTGTGAAGAACTACTCACGTGAGTAGAAACTAAACAGTCATTAAGAACTCTTTACTGAGTAACAATGAAGCAGGTAAATAAATCCTTTTGAAATCAAATTGCAGTCACTAGCTCAAGCTTTGCAGGCAGTAACTAATGAAGTATTTGTTGTGACTAACATATATGTTATAATTTGGCTGAACAAAAATATTTTTAAATGTCGTGATGCTGTCTGAAATAGACTGTAAAACTTAAGCTTGGTTTTCTACTGAATTCTGTTAATTTGTTCTCAATGGAAAATGTGAACCTGAAAGAGGAAAATTTCAATTTTAATTTCTTGGGTTTCCTGTTAAGAAAATATAATTTCCAGGTATAATAGTTCAAGCAGCCAAAAAAAAAAAACCAAATAGTTATATTAGTACTTTGGGAAGTTAATCAGCTTATAACATACAGGAGCAATTAGAAAATACTGATTCATGAGTATGTTTGAAATTGCATATTTGAAATGATGTTTTAAAAGGACGAAAGTAACTAAATTTGGTCTTGAGCTACAGAGGTGGCAATCTTGCTATTTCTACCCTAACTATCCAGTCAAGATATCTGATTTATTAAATGGCTGTTAAAATGCTGACATTTTAAACTTTTTCTATTTTTTTCAAGGTTGTGCTGTTATTGTACCTGCTGCAAGTCAATGTATACATACTTTTAGCAGAACATCTCATATGAAACTATGGGAAAGGATTTTTTGTTTGCTATCCAAGATGTGGGGAATTGTTTTAATAGTAATGTTACCTCTCAACTGAATTTGGATAGAGAAGTACTTTATGCCTGTGAGGCAGCTTAAAGTATATCAGATCCTGCTTTAGGGCAGCGGCCTTCTGTCCTTTAGGATGGGAAATTTATTTTTTAAGTGCACAGATACTAGACTGAGAAAAATTCAGCCCCTCGGTGCCAAGGCAAGGGAGCAGAGCCAAAACTTGCTCTTATTCAGAGTAAACAACATGTGACATCTAAAGGTTATGGATTGCACAGTCGTACATAAAAATCTTGACTAAAACTTTAAATGGAAATAAATTCTTAAGCTCTTTGACCCAAGACTGATTGAGAATATACCCCTTATATCCTTGATACAGAATACTAGCAATATATTGGTAAGATTGTTTTAAACGTACTGTGTACAACTTCATGTGTCTTTCAGAATTTCTGCTACTAAAACCTAAGACATATTTATAGGTTACTCTATCCATCCATGTTTTCACATTATTTTGAAGCGCCCTGAGCTTCTCACTAAGTGAATTGTTTGTATAGACTTTGATTTTCCTGTTGAAGATTTATATCCTTCCTGCATGTGACCTGTAGGACAGAATGGACCTGTCAGAAAACAGACCTTTTGTTGAAAAAGTCATAGGTTATAAAGAAGAATTTCCGAAGTTTTCTAACATGTTGGAAGCTGATTTGCTTTCCTCACATACGCAGTTTGGAAGGTGCTAGACACCAGAGATCCAGGCAGTGGCTTTGCTGCTTAATGGTAGTTAATGTGTTATCTCAATAAATATTGGAATTTGTTAAATTTGTTATGCAGTAGGGTATACAATCGAAATCTTAAGAGAATAGATGTAAAGAAACTTATGGAATGAGAACTCAATCCATTCTGTAATGAGTCAGAAAGGGTAATTTGATAATTAGCTCTACAAGGAATCAGAACAAATAAATACCCTTCTAGAAAAATGGTATCTTCTTGACATGTCTGTCCATATATGCGTGTCTTTAAAACTGTATAAAAGTGCATAAAATGCATAAAGTAGAAATGCCTTACTACAACATCAAAATTAATTTTGAGAAAATTTGTTTAGTGCTTTGTTGACAGAGAACAACTATAAAAGCATTACATCAGCCATGCAACCATTGCCAAATTTGGATCTTCTAGTGTTTAATATGTGAGGAATATATGACCTATTTAGCTATCCAGAAACTATTTGTAACAAACTCACTTTTAAAGGACACATCACAGATTACAGTTTAATTACATAGGAAGTTTTTCTCTGAAACTATTTCAACATGCCAATATTTTGGTACCAATTCTATAACTCTAAATCTATAAACATTTAAAGGACTTTGATTTCTTAAGCACTTTTCATCATTTCTATAGATCCATCTCTACATTACTTTTTATTTACAAGTGAAGAAAAAGAAAACTATGATGGTGTTTGGATGAGGGAAATTACATCTGACATAGGAAGTCCACTGAACTTAAAATAATTGTAGGCTCAAAATGAACTGGGTATAATATGGTAGCTGCATCCCTTGTTATTATGTATTCTAGATATTTATTTAGGACCATTGCTTGAAACAGAATACTTCAGTAGATGGATCTTTAGCATGACTAGCTTGTCTTTTGTATTTCTTTAGCACCAAAATGCTTGCCACTTGCTCTTTGTCTAGAAAACCTAAAAAATAGAACTATGAAAGAAAATACTGAATTTTGCAAGGTAGAACTGTGTACAGAGTTACATTTCCAATCAGTTGGCTGGCTGACCATTGTCAGTCATTCTGTCACATAACCTCTGCACTGAGAAGTATCAGTTCTGCTCAGAGCAGTAATTTTTATAATTCTTGGATAGAAAAACAGAAAGTGAGGTGTCAGACCTAGCACTGACTGATAGCCAAAACCATCCATAAATCTTCTTTGAAAGTCTTCTACTTTCTCTCCAGTGTCTCCTCCCGTTCTTCCTTCTCCAGTATCTCAGTTAATTTATTTCTGCAAGATCTTGGCTTTTGTCAACTGTAAACACCACTGATGGTGCCTATCAGGTTTTGTCAGATGCCTTGACTGTCATAAGACAAGCTGGGCTTTCCTTGTTGGGACTTTTCCCTGAGATAAGTAGCTGCTGAAAATCTAACTTTTAAGTGTTGTAATAAGTATAACAGTTAAATGGGTAATGCCTTAAATTCCTTTTGTAAAGTGTCCTAGTGTCAGCATTGTTGAAATCCTCTGTCCTGTATGCAGTAGGACATGGTATCTTCTCTTCTTTCCCCAGATATATCTGTTCGATATATCTGGTATCAAATACAGTGTCAGGAGCCTCTCAGCAACGCATCTGAGCAGTCTGTGAGGTTATCTGCTTGGCGACAGCCATGATTTTTTTGTTATCTAATGGCATGGAATAATTCTTTACAAAGTTGTGAAGCTAAAAAAGAAATTGAAGTAATATCCAGATTCAAACCCCAAAATGTAGGCAGAAACTTAACAGTATGAGATGATGATGCTGCAGGCATAGTTTGCTTTAATAGCCTGAGTATTGTATTTTGTCCATCTGGCTAATGGAAGCCGAAGAAGCTACTTTCCTGAAGTCCAGAGACAGCATGGACACAAGGCTTATTTATTGCTCAGAGTGAAAAGTGATGAGAAGCCTTTGTACTCCATTGTCCAGTTGTTTCCCCTGCCCTTGGCCCTTCTCCATAGTCTAAGACATCTCTCTTTTCAACATAGAGAGGAGGCCTGAAGACAGAAGGCAGAGCAAGGAAGCAAGGCCTGTTTGTTCTCCACAGGGATGGTCAGAGCAAAAATGTCTCCTGTGTTTACTGGTTCTGGTGCATACTCAAAGTTGGACTGTGCATGCTCAATACTCAGCTTAATGGTGTCATTGTTATTACTCAATAACATACCTTTTCTTGCTTTTTTTATGCAAGCTAAAAGATACATATGCTTTCTTATGCTTTCTTGCTGGTGTTTTTTTTTCTTGGTATGTTTCTTTTCAAGGCTGCTCAAATGTGGATCTGGATTTTTTTATTTTTTTTTAGATTGCAGTCTTTTAAATTCTGGAAAAAGTTGTGACTGGAGAATGGCCTGAAGGATACCACTTCGTAATTATCATCTAAATTTTGAAAGTATCACAAATCAAATTTATGTTTAAAATATTTTCAGCATGCATTTGTAAAGGATGGTTTCTTTGATTTTGAACATCCTTTCAAAGTTATACTCTGAGGCAGAAGCAAATATATAAAAAATATGCTTAGAAACATAAAAGTACTGTAATTTTGTTCAACCATTTCACCACCCACAAATTGGGCCTGGGGTTTCATTTGACTTCTCTGGTGTAATGATTCCATTTCACCAAGAAAAAGTGGAGAGGAAAGTTGTTTTCTTGTTTTTGCCATATGCACTGTAACTTACAATCCAAGAATACAGCTGTAACTAACCATCAAAAGAAAGTATTTTGCCATTGTCACACTTCATGCAATTAGACTTTGCATAATATATGCAGTTGTGCTTCCAGTAGTCTATTTCTTCTTAAATTTCTGATAAATTTAGGTTTAAAACAACATAAAGTTATTACGTATTAGTGAGAAATCCTTATTAAAACAAGCAATGAAAAATCCATTTGTTATTTTTGTAACTTGCTTTGGACTTTGCTCAGCCTTTATTAGTAATGCATCATATCAGCTGTGTTAAAATCTAATTAATAGCTCTAATTCATTGACACCGAAAGCACATTTATAATACAGTCCCTTTAGTCATGTCTCTTCTACTTGCACTGTTAAGTTTGAAGTATCAACATTGGAAAAAGGTAATATTTTTCCCATTGTAGGAAACTAGAACATTTCTTCTCTTTCTGCATTATATCTGAATGGCAAGAGTGTAGCTAGTAGATAGAGGGATGTCAGCTGGCATAGCTGAAATACTAAGATAGGATAATCACAGAAGGAGATCACCAAACTGGAGAACATCCAAAGAAGAGCCACTAAAGTAAAAGGTCATATGAGTGGCACATAGAACAGAGGAAAAAGGACTGAAGGAACTGGCTTTGTTCCACCTAGGGAATGGAGGAAGCAAATTGCAGTCTTCCCTTACCTTAATAGACATTGTGGAGAAGGAGAGGATTTTTTCAGAGATGCACAACACCAGGATAAGCAGCAACAGTCATGAGTTGCAGCAAGAGAGATTCCAGTTGAATGCAAGGATTGAATTTTTCTCCACAAGAGCAGAACCCACAGGCTGTGACACTTCCACCTTGGAGGTCTTGAAAACATGACAGCAAAAGGCCCTTAGAAAACTGGTCAAATGTCTAAAGTTACCCTTGCTCTGATCATTGGGGAGATTGGGCTATACGGCTTTCAGAGAACCTTACCCCTCAAAGTTAGTCTATGATTCCCAAAATTATTCTTTGACTCCATATTATTATTAAATTACAATGAATTGACCAACAGTGGCATTTAACTGCAGATTCTAAAAGAAAAAAACCTGTTTCTTTCTGTCTGTCATTAATACCCCACACTCTTACAAAAGATTACTCCCACTACCTACTTGAATAATAATTACTGGAACCAGCACGTCTTTGAAAGAGAAATGTTTCTTTAGAAGTGTCTGGACTCTTTGGTTTTGGTGGGGTTTCCTTTTAACTCATTTCTCTATAGTTTGCATGTTTGTGCTTTCTTGTTTCCATCTCTTTATCTTAACAGAACTCACACAAGTTCAGAATTAGAATTATCATTGGGCTGTGATATAGCTAGAGTATTTCTTATGATAGTCTACAGCCAGTGTGCTTCCAGAGTCTAATTCATTTGATAATGATTTGATAATGATCTGAATATGAGGAATCCTGTTATGAAGTTCAATACTTACATCATCAGTAATGTCTATATAGGAAAAACTTCGTTTTCCTCATTTAAATGTGTTGGTTATATCATTAGAAATGGGGGATTGATGCTGATTTGACTGGGGTTTAGTCAATATTCTAAAATAATTTTTAAATAATCTGCAAGATAAAATTTTAAACTTTAAAACCCCTAGAGAACTTCAAAACTTTGTTCAAAATTTTTGCTTATCAGGATATAAAGACTTTAGGAACTTTGAAAATCAAAGTTTATTCTCTTCACCTAATAGTAATATTGCTGGAAGAAAAAAAAAAAAGTATTTTGAAGCAGTTGTTTCTGACATTTACAGAGTCCTGGCTTGTTTTAATCATTATGCCAGAAATGTAAGATACTAGATAATGGGGTGAAATTAGATGTAATAAAAATAAGAGTATCTCTCCTATTTTACTGTCAAATATATCACAGCTATATGACATCCATTTACTGATTCTATGCATGTAAATCTATTTGAGATGTACAAACAAGTTCCTGTTTGTGGCACAGAAGGATTAAGTGAGTTTGTAACTTCACATAGGATAGCAGAATTATAGAGTTTCATTTTCATGAAGTTCCTGTCTGAAGTTACAGATGCTCAGCACCTCTCAAAATGAGCTTCTGTTTAGAGGCAGTACAACAGTGAGAATAGTCAAGTAGAGCCCTGAAGAAGAAAAATAGTTTGTTGAAGTGCATGTCTTGTTCCAGAAAGGAGCCTGAGATCGAATCTGTTTTGAGATTGCTCTTCTAATGGCCATAACTTCATCATTTTAAAATAGTCCAGAGATCTTGTCATTTCCAAGCTTTTATGAAAAGAACAACTAATAGAAGCCAGCCTAAGGCATTTTCTACAGTTATATACATGAAGATAAATATATTCTAATTTAGCTGATTACTCTTTTCTTTTTTTTTCTGTGCATTAACTACAGAATGTGCTTTGAATTCTTTTGTATTATATCATGTAGCACAACTTACCTGCTGTGATTTAATCAAGTATTTGGGTCACTCAAACTATAATAGCAACAGAAATAATAAGGATTTCTATCTTTAGATGAGGCTTTTTTAATTTTCCTTTTCTTATTATTTTCTCTTCTTGTGATTGTTTTTATCTGTGATAGCATGCAAAGCACTTAAACTTTTGATCCTTTAAAAATTCAAAAACAGAAACCTCAGCTGTTTAACAGTGCTTTCATTAAAAGCATTGCTTGTCATTTTTGGCTTAACTTGTTTGAGAATACTTTATGCAGGAGTTTTACAAACTCCTAAAGCATGTTAAAATTTCATTTTGGTAGAAACCATGCTGCATAATACTTCCTTGTCACAGAAATTAATGCTTATTCTGTAATAAGTTTAGCATAGGATGCATCTCAGAAAATGTCTTTAGCAAGTATGAATTGAACGGAACACTTCGGTGTTAGGCAGGAGTTAAGCACATTGCTTACAATATTCTTTTGCATTTTTTCATGGTTTTTACATTTCACTTTTTGTGAATATACTGCAGACAGGCTGAAAAGCTTTTCAGGAGTTCTCATCACTTAAAGCATACTCATTCACAGTCAATTATAATAAGACTTTATCAGTTCCAAGGTACATTCATGTCATACTATAATAGATCGGCTCTAAGAATGGTATGTTTTTAGCTCTGAGCTGGCTAGGAACCTCAATTGATTATTTTAATCATTGTAAGACACATTTCAAAAATACCCAGTCAGTGCCTCCCTTTCTGTCATCTAGGAGAAAAAGTAAACAGTACACTTTCTGCAAGACACTAAGACTTACATATGATTGCCCAAACATAGGAAGACTTATTATTCTGGCACACAAATGAAAGTTGTCCAAGAGCTGATGGGACAGCATCACACAGCAGCCAGAAGAAGCCATGGAATTAGAAGCAAGATCTTGGCCTATTTACATCAGAATAATTCTAGTGAGAGACTGCAGTCTCTAGTTCATCCAAAGGAGATGGTCCCTGCTCTGATGTGTAATTTGTCAAGACAGATAAAAAAAGCTCAAGTTTGTTTTCAGCAAATACTAAGAATCTGAGCTGTGAAAATGAAGTCAAACATCATAAGCTTCTGTTCTTTTGGGGTTTAGGTGGAATGAAATCCCAACCTATTGAAATTAACAGAAATTATGTTATTAACATCACTGGGAAAGAATTTAAGCACAGTTATCCCAGTTCAAAGGCACAATTTAATGCTTCATTTTCAATAGGGATGATAGAAAATGTGAGGCTTCATCTTGAAGTACTCCACTTGCTTGATCTTTTATGCTCTTCCATTTTGATCTTGTGGTTTGTCCTTTCTTTTAACTTCCATTCGTCCCTTGTTATGGACCACATAAATCATGTCTCAGCCTGAATCACGAAATACAAGACTAAAACTTGAAGGCAGGCACAGTGAGCCAAGTGCAACAAAACAAGATGTAAAAATCAAGAGGCAGCAGTCTATAGTTTCTTGATCCAGAAAAAGGAGATGTGACTGACATAAACCAGAGTATAGCAAGCAGGATTATAAAGCCAAAGCTTCTGTTTTAAAAACGTATTATTCTGTGCTGAAAATACGATTGGTAGCCAGAAGTTGTAAGCAAAAACATGTGTACAGAAATTCACAGCTTGGATTCTACTGGGTGTTATTTACTAAATCAGGAGCCACTAATATGTTTTTTTGTCCCCGCTGCAGAAGGAAAATAGTGGCATGGAAACAAAAGAAACTTGACAGACCACACACAGTCCACACACATGGACAATGCAACACATCCCCCCTGCTGCTTGTTGCCAATATTTGAAAAGGAGCAGGTTTTGTATCAACAAAAGGAATAGAGATATTGGAAAACAAAAAAACTTCTTTTTAGGTTCCTGATACTGTGAAGTACTGATGTGTCCCCTGAGAAGTGCTGAGTGCTGTTTAGTGCCATTGGAATCTGCATGGAGTCAGCTGGCCTCCGTTGAAGGTAGAGGTAGAGTCAGTGGCCAGAGCAGCACAGCTTTGATTCAGAAGAGAAGTTCAGCTTTGTGTTGGTATCAGGATTCCTAAGCAAACTGGAGCTTTCTTCTGAAGCATTATGCAAGCTAGGGATTATGATGGACCAGAGCTTGCATGATAAAGTCCAAAATTTGGGTTTAATTTGTTGAGACATTACAAAAATGGCATCACCTCTCATTATACAGCGCAGTTACTTCACTTGCAATTTGTAATAATGGGCTTTTTTTCAGTTAAAGAGAACATCTCAGTGCCATTTGAAATGCTCCCTGTCATTGACTGAGTAGGCTTAGATTGTTGTCCCCTCTGTCACTGACCTTGTGCAGTTTGTCCATGACTTCAATACATGTTTGTGCAAGATCAAAAGATTCCATAGAAAACTTGTGGCTTCCTAACTATGTTATGTTTAAGCACCAAGAACATTCAAATCAGCTTTCATTTATTCGTGTTTTATGGATGGTGTTCTGTCTTTCCTTTTATAAAAGCAGTCCTGCACTGGGCTTGGTGTACGTTTATCAGGGCTTTGTCCTGCACAGAATACCCTTCTTTCATGTTGACTCCATGATACCATAACATGCATTTTAAAATTTAGCAAAATAGGAGAGAGAAAGAGGAAATAAATGCAATACTTTTTCCTGGGTTCTTGGTGATGCATCCATCACCTTTTCATTTGAAAATAGAACACGAAGTAGCCTCTGTACATTCACTTCATGGTACGCAAATCTGACCGACAGCAGTGATAACTTAGCCTTTTACTTTATATAAAATCAACTAAGAAATAATATTATTACTTGTACAGTTCCTATACTACACCACATGTTATCAATTAAGAATAGCAAGATGGTACAATTAGAAATACTTATGCTTTAGGTACTGCAAAACACTCATAATTAATGTGGTTTGTAATGTAAACCCTAGTGATTTCTCTAGGACATGAAACAGCCATGAATATTATTACATACTTTTCAGAAAGCCTTTTAGAATAAAAAAGGAAATTGAACACTTAAGAAAGTATTTGGGAGCTGTAGGAAATACTATGTTATCCTGTATTAGATTATACTGGCATCAACAGGGAAAAATCTTTTAAAAGAATGGGAAAACTATGACAGTAACATGTACAGCATTTAAAATTCGTTATGTATGTGTGCATGTACCATATAAAATGACTAATTTGAAATAGTATTTATTTTTAAGATATATAAACTAATGTGTTAAAGAAAATTGCTCTAGCATATGTGGCACCAGTTCAATACATATTCACATACCTAATTCACTCATATAAATGTTTATCTGCTTTTCTGAACTGCAGCTCACATTTAAAATTATTATTTTAAAGATGGTCCCATAAAAAGACTGGGAAACAATAAAAATCCTGTAACAAATTTTAACAGGCCTGAAGAACTAAGTATTAAATAATCAGTGAACTGTAATACCTACATTAAATCAGAAGTGAAGATCAGAAAATGAAATGAAATGTAAAAATTTTGTATTGTCCACACAAGTACAATTTATATGTAGAAATATATATAGAAATATATATAGAACTTATATAGAAACATATTCTTTGTAATTAACTTATATTGGGTAATTACTTATTATCAAAATGATCAGCTTCCGTGCCACAGTAATGTGCATAAAGTATTCTCCTTTTCTTGTTTAGAAACATAGTGGGGGGGGATTTCTGTGCTGCTTATGTCTGTATGATACATTTTTTTAAAATTTAGTGAATGCTGACATTCAATTGCCTGGCAGGATGCAGAGATAGAGTATGATCTAGGTGGATATGAGTAGATGCTCGGGAGAAACTTGATTTAGACTGTAGCATTTTCTTCCTTTTAAAAACCTAAGATAACCTACAGCAAATTCTTCACTGTCAATAATCCAGATTTTTTAATACAAAAGTTCTCATCTTCTTTTAAGTTCATTATGGCACCACTGAAAAATAACATTTACAGACTTAAAATATACAACTTTAAGATATGGCTATTACTAAAGCTTAAATATTATTAAAAGCACTTCACTTGTAATTACTGATAGAAAATTAATTTTTAATAACTATTCTGGAAAAAATATGTGAAGCCAGGTACTTTAAAAGATTGCAAAATTATTATATAATATTTTATCTTGTTACCATGATATGAGTCAATTTGATTTATCCCAGCTTGGAATATTAGACTAGACATGAAGGGGTAGGAACAGTCTTACAAGTCAAAAAGAGTATAAATTTATATATATATTTTTTTTGTGTGTGTGTGTGTATATATATATATGCACATGTATATCCTCTTGCTCTCCAGTCTCTTCCAAGAAAAGTTTCCCATTGTCAGTCAGCTGATCCTAATACCGTCTTAGAGAAGATATTTTGAAGTACAAACTTCTTTTCCTTCATGCTGTTTTAACTATGGTTTTACGTAGGTAAATACAAGCCCTTTGTAGTTATATTTAGCTTAAGTACTAAGCTTTTCTTTTTACCTTTGTCTTGCTGAGCTACTTAACATTTTCTGGGTTTCTCATGTGTTCAATTTTTGCCTAAGCAGCCTGCAGTCACTTTCTTCCTGACGTTTTAAGAAATTTCAGGTATTTTCTTCTAAGCTAGGATTCAGGCTGTGTTTTTAGAGACCGTTTAAGTTTCTAGTATTATGAAGTATATCTAAAAGATGTTATACTGCAGTTTTCATTCAAAATGTTATTTGCATCTGATTGCAACTCTGCAAACTCATTTTGGCTGCTTCTTAGTTTTCAGAGTGCTGCATTTGAAGTGTTCTGTCTATTCATGAAGTGGGAACAGCATGGCAATAGCTGCTCAGGGGGCAACAGCATGGCAATACCTGCTCCAAACTCATTTTTCAATGTACCAGAATTCTACGTTGGCGAGACTGTACCAAGACAGAGAAAGCAAATTTTACCCCTATACTGCTGATATCGTACTTCACAGACCATATCTCATCTACTATTCTGCCATCCATTGCCTCACAGGAAACTAATGGGAGATGTGTAGTTTTTCTTGCAAAGGCTAAATTATATGAGAACTAAACAACTCTACTTGATTTTCATATAGTTGCAAGTTAAATTGCAATACAGGAAATTGGAGACAAGTACGTTTTGCATCTTGAATGATCAGATTCAACACTAGAGCTCTTGATACAGTTCTCGGGGAGCAACCCTTCTGCCAAATTGTTCACTGTGGCAAAAAAGCAGACTCACTGACACACTATAATCCATAATAAGTACTCTGTAAAACAACTGCTGGTGTTCCTGCAGCAATACTTGTTAGTTTTACTAGTTGTGTTAAATTTGCGAAGTGACAATTCCATGTTAGCTCATTTGATAAACAGCCTTTGACCAGATATGAATCTTTTATCTCCTCCTACAGGCTAAACATTTCTGCATGTTTGGAATTAATTGCATTAACTTCATTAATCTGTTTCATGATTTTAAAGCTCCTTCGGGTGTTTTAATCTGGTGTTTGAGGTGACTTTCTTGATCATCCCTGAGCTTCATCCTGCAGTTGTGAACTGAAGTTGACTAGTTCATTAGGTTGACTTAAAGCTCTTTGACTGTGATTGTTGTTGCTTGTCTTCTTTATGGATCACAGAGTTTATGTTAGACAAAACTCATAAAAAGTCAAGTAATGAACAGGAAAGAAATAGAATTTGTCTAAAATTTGCTAAAATGCTTTATTGTCCCTAAAAGCATAATCATGACCTTCTGTTGAAGTGGATAGAATTTGTAGCCAGAGGGAACCTTTCACACAGATTTCATTGCAAGATTGAAGTTAAAAATGAAAGGCCAGATAGTTCACAGCCATTCTGAAGCCTGTGGACCAAAAAATTGTAACTACTGGAGTAAGTTCAAACCGTTAGCAATTAAAGAAAGACTGACAACATTCTCAGTGTTCTGTCCATGCAGAGCTTGTTGAAAATTCATTAAATTCACCAGAACTAGTGTCATTTCCAGGATAATATACAGCTTGCTGTAGCAAAGAATTACCTGGAAGCAGTGTTTCTACTATTCTGACTTACTTGTAATAAACACATTAATTGTGTTGTGGATTTCCAATTTTATTCCTCAACTGTTTCTTTAGTAGTCGCATATTTACATACAAATGTTTTTAATATACGCCACTATTAACAACTTAAAAGCTATTTTTTCTTTCTTACATATTCTCACTGAGAAACAGAGGTTCTAAAATTCCCAGTTATGTTTTTCATCTTGTGCCTTCAGAGGTATAACACTGGTGTCTTGTGTTGGAATTTTGTAAGCAGCAGTTTTATGAAAAATAAAAAATATTCCTAGCTGTAGTACTTTTTATATTTTGATCTCAGGAGACCTTAGAATGGAGTTTAGTTTCATCACCTGAATTTTACTGAGAAACAACCTGGAGACAAGAGAAGGAGGTAATGACTTACTCACATTTTCTCAGTAAGCCTGTGACAGAAATTGAACTTTTGTCTCCTGAATTCTAGCCAAATATTTTCTCAAGCCTACTCTCCTTCTGCACAGGAGTGCAGATTCCAAAATGCCAAAAGACATACAAAGCAGACAATGTAAACAGATGCAAATGAACACACAGTTCATAAAATCCTGGCTCCATTTAAGTTGGTGGCAAAACTTCCTTCAGCTTTTATGAAGTCAGGATTTTCATCAGGTCAGACCATCTTTTAAAGAAAATAGTGCCATATTTACACTAATGTGTCTTTTCAGATCTAATCTCTTTTTTTTCCTCATATACAGTTTGAGTTCCCATAGGTTCTCTAATTAAACTTGATACATAATTTGCTGTCAGTTTATATTTCTGAACCAGACCTTAACACTATTTGTTGAATTCATTTTGCTTTAAAGAAAAAAATATGTGCTGCTTGTTCTGAAACACACTAAGCTTGGTTTTTATCATCATCATTCTGACAAATCTGTGTTCTTGGCTTGGTTCCTTTGTATTTTCGTTATATAGGTATTGTTTTATCTCTTGGTGATAAATTTCACAGTTACTTATAGATACTGTTCAATTAAATATATTTTCATTTGTGTTGTGACCACAGAGTAGGATGAAGAGAGATGTGCTATTGAAATTTTTAAGTGTGTTTCGGATTTAGAACATACATGTTTGCTATAAAAAATTAATGGTAGTGTTAAGTGTTAAAGGTTAATTTTGCTCAGTAAGTAATGAATTTACTAATAATCCATGAGTTAGTAATTAAAAGTTTATATGAAGAACATGTTGTGCTCTTGGCATTAAAGTTTGGGGTAGTGGCTATGGCTGTTCAGTGTCTCTGATTTTATTTGTTGCTTTTTTATATGATTAAACTGAGCTTTTTCCTCCTTCAAATAATAGTCTGTGGCAGTGTGTAATAAGAATGCACTGAGACATAGAAGGCAAGGAAGTGACTTGGTGTCAAAATTAAATAATTTGTTATCAATGGGAAGGAATTAGTCTCTGTGTAACCAGTGTCTTCCAAAAATCCTGAGAAAGTACTTTTCTCTTCCTTAATGTTCGAAAGGAAGCTTACAAACGGCTGAAATCCATATAGTGAACCGTCATACAGTCATAAAATAGTCCCATGCAGTATATTGATGATGATTTACATAAAGTCACTCAAGAGAGCAAATGTTTTCTTGAACAAATTGTTTCTTGAGGACTATGTTCCTTCCTTCTCCTTTTAAACTACTCATCACCCTCAGAGAATTCTGGCTAGTACCTTACTTGATTAAAGTGGTTCCAAAACTAATGTGGCTTATTATTCCTCACAGGAGAGCCTACTCTGTTTGGAGAGAAATGGTGGCCAGGATCTAAGACAGGAAATGCTTATGAAAGATGAGAGAAATTCCACTGACCATTGCATAAAATTGAAAAGGGAAAGTCAGAACAGGGCAAATCTGATGTATAATGGCCATTTTGAAGTAGTGGTAGTTTCCTGAGAAGCTGCCTTCCTTTTCGAACTTTAGAGATGAAAAGTATTGGTGAAAAAAAACCTGCACCAAATCACAGTATCCTTTCCAACATATCACCTGTAAAAATGTACTGCTCTAATGTTAGAACAGTAAACTAAAAAACAACTGACACAGAAATTAAACACATCAGATTGTCCTGCAGAAGTTAAATTATTACTGGTTCTGTGTGTTGTGCCATGGACCATACTGGGTATTTAATTTTTCTTTTGACAGCTTGGATTCAGGAGTTTGATCTGTTTTTCAACAACATGTTTGCTACAGAAAATATTTCATTCTACTGAGCTGACACACTGCTGAGCAGTAAAAGGTCCTAGCTTACACAATATGGGTAAAGCTGTGCTCAGTGTGGTAGATACTGACCTTTCTGGTAACAGAAAATTCAATGCCATGTAAATGAAACTATAGATAAACAAAGATAGTCTACTCTTACTATGAGAGAATTAAGCCTTGCTTATTAAAATTGTTTTTATGGCTGTGATAAAGACTAAAGACAAAAATTAAGCACTTTTGAGAATACTTTTATTGGCTTTAGGCCAGACTTGTCAATTGTTGCATATATAAGACTAATTTTTCAAGTAAATCACCAGCAATGTATGCACATGACCTGTAGTCAAATTCATGAAAGAGTACCAGGAATGTGGAATTGCATAGGCTGTGCTCTAAGAATTCATAATAACAGTAGTGTAACCAGAGGAGCATTATCGAAGGTCACTGATGTGATTGTACTGCATATATCTGAGTCTTACTGTCAGAACAAATGTTGAAGTCATACTTCCATTATCCTTCCCAGTACAGCTATGTGAAACATAGTGTGGTACAAACATATGCCAAACTGTCTTTCTCTACATAGATTACATTTTCTGATGCTTTTCCTTAACATACCAGACCAAAGCTATCAGTGTGAACAGTGTGCCAGTCATTGGCATTAGGTGAGGATATCATATAAATTTTATCAGTACTTACCAGAAGTGAATTGGTTTTACAATGAGGGTGGTGAAACACTAGAACAGGTTGACCAGAGAAGCGGGGTGGATGCCCCATCCTTGAAAACATTAAAGGTCAAGCTGGGCAGGGCTCTGAGCAACCTGATCTAGTCGAAGATCTCCCTGCTCATTGCAGAGAACTTGGGCTAGATAATCTTTAAAGGTCACTTCCGACCCAAATTATTCTATGATTCTATGATAAAAATTGGAAAATGGCTCTTGCTAAAAGCATTTAATTTCTACCAAGTAGTAAGTCCTAGTTGAGAAGGCACATAATTGTCAACATTCAGGCATCTTTTATTTCTGACACTATTCTGTATTTATATAAGCAAGTGATAATTTCTTTTTTATATTAATAACAAGCAGAGTTAATATTGGGCCTTTATTCGGAATTTCATTGATTTCCTTTAACACTAGTGATACCTTTCCTGGAGTTACCTTAAGGCAGGATAGCTTTGCTTTGCTGTGCTCTGGCTGGCTGACTTTATACAGAAGAAATTTTTATTGATTTAAAAGGTAACAAAGAACTGTACAGATTTAAAGACCTGGTTCTAATTGATGGTTAATCAGTTCTGAACCAAAATCAGAAGAAAAAACAAAGGCTACCACCTGGGTGGTCCTATTTCAATCTCTTAACATAGGTGGCTATGTGAGGTTAACTTTTTTATGTCCCACCAGCTAATACAGTTGCTTCTTCTAGGTAATTACAGCTATGTCTGTGATGGTACAGTGCCAGAAGACATTCCGAGTTGTCAGCATTCTCTATACTGTCCCATGCAGTTCCTCTCCGCAGCACTTTGTGCAGTCTGCTGGAGGGTTATGGGCTGAACAAACTAGTGGGTCACTTAGACCAAACTCTCATCTTTATTAGGTGTATTTGTTGGTTTTTTCAGTGCTTCCTAAAACCTTATCATGTGGTCTTGGGGTCATGATGACCTCACTGAAATTCCTAGTTTTAGCATTGACTTTGAATTGAGTCAGAATTATTTTCTTTAATCATGTTCCAAATTTAAAATATTTTTTGCATTTCTTGTCTTGATTAGTTTTTTTTCCAAAAACAGATTAACATGTTCAGCATTAAAATCAGCACCACAGAATCCCACACCTATAGAGGACAGTATATGTGAAAGAAGAGAGCTCTCTAAACCATGCAGGTCACAGAGATCCACCTACAAGTGTTCCCAGTCCAGAGATTCAGTAGTGTGCTGCATGAATGTCTTTTCTTTAGCACTCTTCTGCAGCACCCCTGTAGGCTACAAGCATGACCTCTGCAGTCATGCTGCTACTGTTTGTGCATTAAACTATTTAAAATGCTTTAGCTGAACCCCAGAATACAGGTGGCAACCTCTTCCACCAAAATCTTTTCCCCACCTCCCAGCTCTGCAATGTCTAACAAGGTTTTGTGCCAGCAATCCTATAAATGTAGGGAAATATATCACTGTGAGTTAGTGCCTCTTGCTTTCACCAAAGCAGACGAAGGTTTACCTGGTGACCCTTTATTAATAATTGCATTAGCTAGCACAGAACCAATATAATAGTCTTAGCTAAATTTGGTTCTTTAGGGCTAAAAGTATGTGCATTTATCTTACCTAACTGTGTATATGAAGTGCTTTCTCCATAAAAAATTACTTTCTGTGGTGCATCCATTTAACTACATCAGCTACACATTGCCCACCAAATGTCACCACTAAGACTGCCAGTGACATGCATATCCTTGGGCAGATTTAAATAGCTTCCTTTATTTTAATTAACCTGTCAGAGAAAGCTTCTTCATTTCCAACACTTAAAGTTAAGCCTGGCCTAAAGTCTAAATTTAGCCCTGCAGCTGTGATAGATTTGAAGACCAGTCCCTTTCACAAGGGTTTTGAAATGCTCTCACAGTTGTAAACATAAGAGGAAATGCAGTCTACAAAGTAGCAGATCTGAGTAAGAAACTTCCAATTCATATTGTTGCTTTTCTGATTATAGCTGCTTCTAGTCTACTTCCTTTAAAACATCTTCCAAGCCAGAATTACAGAGTGGCAAACTTCTGTATTCTGCATCTTTTTAAAATTAAACTCTTCTGAGCAATGGGAGTGACAAGGAAAAGTTTACTAGACAAAGAGATTGTAATATGTCTCTAAATAAAGTATGTCTAAATCATTCTGCTGTTACAACTGTTGCATTTTAGCGTTACTGTATTTTAAGAGCATCAGTTAAATTTCCACTTGAAGCTTGTGTTTTGAGACTGGAAAACCATTCCAGAAGAATTGAAATGGGAAGGATTAGCTGACCGTTTAATGTGACAGTGCAATTAAGTTGTTTGCAGTAATAACTCATTTAACCAGAGGCCTATTTAAATTCCTTGTTGCTGTTATAAAAAAGAGTGATGCAATTCACAGTTGCCTGGACAGCTCAGATAAAATCAATTTTGTCTAACTGCCTAAAAGAAGGTAACTGTTTTGTTTAACCTAATGACCTAGGTTCTTTGTGTTGGTTGACAGACACCTCCAAGGAACCCTTCATCCTATTTCAAAATGGGATTAATAATCTTTTGTCACAGAGGGCTGTTTTTCATCAGATGTCTAGCTTTTAAACTGTTAAATTACATAAGAATAACTCCATCTTAAATTTAAAACAAAATTTGGTTTTGGTGCAAACCACTGGTTTTGAATTTGAATTTTCCTATTTTTAAAATGGTGTTTGTAACACTCATGACTTATACTAATGAATCACTAAATTCTTTTAAAGTAGTCCTTATAGATGCAATCAAGTCAGAATTAAAACATTGATTTTGAATAGTGTGAATTGTGTCATTCGTTTCAATGGACAAAGCATTTTGGTAGATCTGTCGGTATACGTATCAGCCCTTCTTACTGTTCCATGTCTGATTCTTTTAGAGAAAAGCTCAGCTAATAACTTCACTCAGCACCTCAAACAGCCTAAGTGTTACGTTTCTCATCTAGCTGCCACATTTCCCAGCCATTCTGGCTGCTTGACAAAATTGTGTATAAGTAAAAAATACCCAGGTCCTGCAAATGTGGTAGCAGTATAAATTACATTAATTTTACACTTGACTTTTCTATAGTGTATCTGACTCTTTATTTAGTAAGATAAAATAATATATTTCATTAAGGAGCTGCAGAATTCAAAGCTTGAGAATAGACTAGGTTTTAACATGCTTATGCAATTGATTTGTAACTATTTAATTGAAAAAAATTCAGTCTAATCACTTTTAGCGCATGAGCTATATTCAGCCTGTAAACTCCTTATTATTCATATGCAGAGGGATGTGTCCAATGATTAAGACCCCAAGGATTTTATTGAAAGAATAATCTGCATTTCTAAAGAAAAAAATAAGCAGTAGGGTATTTAATTCTTAATAGAAATGTTGTGATGCACGTCAAAGCATCACTAACTCTTAGTTTTAAAAACAGTATCTGCAACTCGCTTGTCCATTGGCTGGTTCACTGCTATATCTGTAATGTACAGTCTTGATCTAATAATTGCTTATTATGCAGTTGTTTATCCGCTCATTTGAAACATCCTGAAATTCAGTCTAGCTCAGCAAATTGCTGTGCTTAAGGCATTTTTACATTCTAGGAAATTATAATATCCCCAGAAGGCAAAGAATTAATAATAAAAATCCTCTTTTGTAAAAGATTATCATTGCAGAGCAAATGGAGCAGATCTTCCCTATCTTAGCACATTTAATATTCTCATTTTTTTCTATGAAAGTTTGATGAAAAGACTATGTGGGGATCACTGTTTTATTAACTTGTTAAGAGACAAATTTACTGAACCAATGCAGCATATTGATTTCAGTGTCTGCTATATGGAAAAGCAGCAATAGTAATGGATGACTTCTAGACATTTCCATATGGAAGTTAGCTCATTCTTTAGACACTTTGTGATCTTCATTTATCTGTTTAGGCTGGCACTAAGGAGTTAATGATTCAGATTACAAGGATGCTTTCTTGTTTATTACTTAGAAGTTTTTCCTGCCTTCCAAATAATTTATTCCTAGTGTGCCCACCCTTATTGAATACTTTGCAAAGGATCCACAGTTTGTCTCATTCTATTGGAAACAGTATTCTGGTGAGTAGATTTCTGGTTTGATAGGCAATAAACAGAAATTAGAATACTACATGCAGCACATTTTTCATCAGTTCTCAAATGCTATTCAACTGATTAAGCATGCATCCATCTCTGGAGTCGGGGAGCTTAATCTAGTTCTTAAAATCCATCACATAATACAGATGACTTGATCTAATTTCCTTTATAATCACAAACATACAAAGGTAAATATCATAGCTAAGATATTTAAAAAGAAGGAAAAGAGTAACAATCAAACAAAATTGAGTTGCAATCCTCTAGGTACTTTTCTTGAAGATTTTCAAGTTCACAAGCATACCTGTCTTCCAAGTTTTATATCTTGCTTTATATTTTGAGGAATTAGAGTATTCTTATTAATCTAGGAGTTTAATGCTGCTTAGTCTAGTTCAATGCTGATTTTATTTCCATTATTCATTTTCACATTGCAGCAGTCAAGCATCAAGCAAAACCCAGAGATATCAGAGAGTATGCAGGCATTGCATTTGTGGTTCTTCACCCTCCAAAATGAGTGATTCATGTAGGCAAGGGCTGAAATCATAGCAACACCGATGCCAAGGCATCAACACAATTCAGAAATTAATCTTCATATATCTGCACTCTTACCATATCTTTTTACAAAAATAAAAGTTTGTAAGTTCCCTTCTCAGCTGTCTATGTTGTATCTCATAGAGGCCACAAGCCTTTCTACTAAGAAATCTTAATCATCTAGACAAAGAGTCTTTTTATTAGCAACATTAAGTCTACACAGGTAAGTGGTTTATGGGAATTAATTATGTATTTTTGGGCCAAGGCATCAGAAATATCTTCTGAATGTTTTTATCAAGCCTAGCCTTAGAATCTGTACAACAGATAGTTTAAATTTTTATCCTGATTTTCAAAAATATGAATAATTACAGAACTGGAAAGATGGAAATTGAAATAGAAATGCATATAGGATTTCCAAGTAAATAAAATTTACTTCTGACATAAATTTAGGTCACTATTTATTATTTTTATGTAAGCTATCAGAAAAGGGGTTTCAGAAGTAGCAGACTTATATGTTCTTGATGATATATGATCTTATACAGGATACAGTGACCTACTTTGTAGACATGGACAGAACTGTGTCTGTAAAAGTATTTAAAGTGGGTCTGTAATGTAAAACATAATTTAAAAGAGTCTTATTGAAGCAGCATCTTTTACATAAGCTCTCAGATATACTAAAGCAGTAACAATTATTCATCAGGCAATCTCAAAGCATTTCACAAAGACAGGAAAGTACTTTTTTTATTCTACAAAATGGAAGTATGAAATCTGGAGTTTGATTTTTCGAAGGATCAAGTATTTCAGTTGCTTAGAAACACAAAAATGAGAGAGAAAGGTCCTTCCTTACACTTAAGGAGACACATGTCTATACACCACTGCAGCTTTTGCAAAATTAAACAAAGCTCTATACATGTTCATGAAGCCAAATAAATTGCCCAGGGTCTTCCAGCAACTCAGTGGCAGAGCTGGCAATGGCATTCCTGCCCCTTGGATTTTTATGCTGGGTACTTTCCCCTTGACCATCCCTTCATCAATGCATTGACTGAAATGTGAAATCATTGTTTTACCTATATCAGCATTAGAGTAACAGGCAAGGAGAACTGAATATAAAGAGGTGGTTCATCTGAGGAACTTTGACAAGATGTGCAGAATGCAAGTGAGCCAGAAGCACTTTATGACACATTCAGAACCTGAATTACAGTTTTAGTAATCAACAGTTCCCCTTCTTCTCTGTCATTTCTTTATTTAATATATTGCATGTAAGAGACTTACCGTGCAAGTTTTATAAGCTTGCAATAAAAATATAACAACTGTTGTATTAAATTATTTAAGTTGTAAACCATTGTAAAAAGCAGATAAAATTATATCGATGGGGAGACAGAAAAAATTATTGTGATGGAGTATAAAATATATTGTGCTGATTACTACAGAATTTTTTCCCAGTTTAGCATATTGTAAATCCTTGGTTGGCCTTAAGAATGAAACTGCATGTAGATTTTTTAAAAGAATTGTGGCAAGTGGTTAAGAAAAGTGAAGCTAAAATCAGATTTACAATTTTTAAAAAATCAGCAAAAATGTGACACCAGACAAAAAAATATCTAAGAGGTCAAAAGAGAGAATTGTGGCAAAGCAAAGGATCAATGTATTTAAAACTTCCAGACTTCCCCTGAGGGAAAGCTAGAATTCTGAAGAAAATGGATAACCAACTTTTTTATTTTTAAGAACGTAGATTATTGTTTTATTCTTTAGTGCTATGCTTTACTAAAGAGATAACCAATAACTTTGCATCTGGCTGTATTTATATTAGTAGCATTTGAAAGTGCTAGATTTACCAAAATTAGTAATACAAAGGGAAACAAACACATTTAGCATGAAGTTCTGACTATAAATTATAAGAACCATTTCATTTTCCTTTACTCTGCCTCTTGGAAAGTCAAAAATGAAACTGGTTAAATGATGATGAATAGCAATAATCATCATCCTCCTTTAGCATTTTCCTGTTTCACCTTTTTATCTTAACAGATTTTTTGGGACTTTTAATGACCCCAGGTGTTCTTGTGGCAGGTTGCAGATGAGTTTTCTTTGCCCTGAAAAGTGATTTGGCAGAAATTTAGCTAGGCAGAGCATATTTTGCTACCTTGTTTTCTACCAAGATGTGCTTTCTGCAAAAAAGAAGTAATGGCCTCATTCTAACAAATCTTCCTAGCAGTGGTGTAATTGAAAAAACACCTTGTGAGAGAAGCCTTTTTAAAAGAAAAGCCAACTCATTTAGCTAATGTAGAGTAGAAAATACTGGTAAGACCACTTTAGGGATGATGTTCCAGGTATGATATTCCCTGACAAATTAAGGCCCAAGGCATAAAGTATCAGGGTTGACCAAAGAAAGGGCTGTGTGGACCTCTTAGCTTTACTTTAAAACTTCTTGAACAATTTATTTCTCTCTACCTGTACTGCAAAATTGTTAAACCACATCTGATACTGTTCAAAGATCACATCTTTTAACAGCACAAAGCACAAGGATAAGTTATGTTTTCACTGTGCCTGATAGGCTGGGCTTCTGTTGGTGGAAAAGATAAAGGTCACCCTTCCATCACTTGCACTTCATGTTTCTTAAAAGTGGTTAAAGCATCACATACATTTTTCTTCTGAGCATTTTCAATTTCATTAATCTTTGAGCTAACATGGTTCTTAACGGAGATGTAGCTTAAGGCTCCAGAAGCAGAAATTCCTGTCAAAAGAACCAGTGATCCAGCAGAGGAGCTGTCAGTGCTGCTGACTGACCAGTCACCTCTGGGTCCTGGCCCACCTGAGGGGGCTGATCCACCTGGGTGAACTTGAAACCTCTTAGCAACAGCCCAGATCTGGGCAGCTTTTCCATTTACTGCAGGGCTATGCTGTGTACTTTACCTGTCAACACAAAATGTAAGAGTTACAGAAAGCAATGCAGTTTGTGCAACCCCAAATGGCATTCTACAAAAGTTGGTTTTTTTGGGTTTTTTTTAAACAGATGTCTGAGACCATGTATTTTGGTGAAGAAACATTCTTCTTTTTTAAAAATATATATATTTGTGTGATAATTTAACTTTATTGCAGACTTTTGTGATACACTGTGGTATAAAATATATAGCGATGTTTAATAAGAAATCGTAATACAGTTAGATGTATAGCCTTATGACAGATATAATAGACTATTTTGTCATAAAGTCCACACGTAACTTTCAAATGACCTGTAAACAACTCCACCTATTGATGGTGGAAGAAGAGCAGAGGCCTCCAAGCAGTGTAGCTGTTTAACAACAGAGCAGGTGGAACGCGTGCAGCACTGCTCTTCTGGGACTGTGATTTTAATTTCCAGAGATCCAAGAGCAGCCCAAGCAAAAGGCTGATGCAGTTCTTTGCCACTGTATTATTGTTTGTAAGTGTCCTCACTGTAGTATGCTCTCAAGAGAAGGGCTGTATGCTGGGTCAGAATTCAGGGTCAGTTGTTGGCTTTTCTACAAATTATGTTAACAAATCATGGAATTCTTCCACTGTTTTCTATGGTTCAGTTTCCTACCTATCCAGTGTTCCTTTTTCAGCTCTCAGGGTTTTGTGCCAGTGGTAAACTCTTGGTGGTAGACTTTGTCTGTTATTTAGTGTTTATTTAGTGCTTGATAAAATGACACGTAAGTCTTGCTGAAGGCTTCTGTAAATTATGCTATTAATAACTTCAAGTTAGAGCAAAAATGACTTGCAGCTCAGATCACTATGTGGCCAAGTTACAGACCCTTTTTCTTTCATTTTGCTGTTGTTTGACACAGCTGAATGACTCTCCCAAGCCTCCTGTTCCCAATTCTGTAACAAACTATGAGCTCGTATTACACAGGAAGCAGTAGCACTGAGATTTATTTGTCATCCTTAGAGGCCATGAGAAGGAACAAAGGACTTTCATCTCTCTCTTTTTGTTTCTTGGCTGTAGGGAGTAAGAGGGTACTGATATCTTGGGTCACTGCCATACAGGATAAAAATCCAATTAATGTAAATCTGCCAGATTGAGGTGAAGCAAGTAGTGTGGCTATCAAGAGCCCACAAATTTCTGGGTGGATCATCAGCAGCCTCTGGCAGCACAATTTCCCCATTAAAACAGAAGCTGGGTTTTGTTCCATCTCTAAATACTGGTCTACCCTTCTTTTTAGCCTGCTCTAGCTAATATTGCATAAGTTGTCAGTCGCAGCAGTAATGAAATTTTAGTCATTTGTTGACTCACTCAGCACAAAAGGCAGTGAATGCCATGACCACTGTTCCAGGCAGCTTTGATTAAACTGCAGTGAAGCCAGACCTGGATCAATATGAATGATCTTCATCGACCTAATAATGTATTTAACATGTTCGGTGCACTTTTGTCTGTTTCTGTTAGAATACACTGTTTACATTAGAGCAGAAGATTGATTTAAAGTTTCAGAGTTCTTTACAATGGTAAACATTAGAAATAACCTCATTAGTTTGCACATGATACTATATATAAATATGTAATCTACCATGCAAGGTCCTCAGCAGGTGTAAAGTAGCATACCTACCATTTATAGTTGTTGAGAATCTGGCTTAGAAACTGAAAACAATTATTCCATCAGTATTATAATCATTATAAATGATCACAGCTTAACTTGACATAAAGCAAGGACCATATGATCTCTGTACCCAGTCGAAAGATGCTTACCACAACATCTTTTAGAAAGCTTTTCTATTATTTGTAGACTAAATTCTCCTACCAGCAGATGTATGTGGTGTCCTCTAGTTATATGAACATCTCTTTGTGGTCTCGCCTTTTGGACGCATTGTGTCCAGTCAGGCATTTCTTTAACCCACTGGCTTTGAAGACTATTTAGCAGACTTGAACAAACGAACAAATGTGGAAGCTGTACCAAACATATCACTTGGGGATGTCAAAGCACTTAACAAACATTGTTACAACTTAGTCCATGTGTAACCACCGAAGGACATATTTGCTTCAGTATGTCTCATGACAGCTTCTTAAAAAATATACTTAAGCGAATTTAACACTTGTGAAAGGTGCCAGATTGACAGGCCCTAGAGATAAAAGTTCCTGCATTACCAGCAGGCACAGCCGGGCTTCCCACACACACTGCCCCACCAATGTCCCCAGCCCTACCTGGAGGGCACAGCGACCAACTGTCCTACAGCTTGCAAATCTGCCCATCTCATGCTCCTGGACTATGGGCCAAGAGTCAGTAGCTGTAATGTGACCTAAGGGTGAAAAACCAAGTTCCATAATTACTGCACAGGTGCTGTTGCAGTTGATCATTTTCACACCAAGTTTTCAACTAATCTGGAAAAAAAAAAATAAAGTACATATTTATCTGATTTAGAGTACAACAAAAACATGCGTGTGAGCCTCTAGTGAATCCTGTGGTTCTATCTGCCCATATAGGCACATTCAGGTGAGACTATATGAGTGAACAAGCACATACATATACTGTGAAGTGCATCCTTAAATGCCTCCTGAAAAATGGGTCCTTACTACTGCCTATGTTTGTAATAATCTGTCTCCATTCATAACTCATCCCTGCTTGGTGTCATTACAGCCCATCCTCCCCAGAGATTCTGGACACAGCTGGCATACAAATTCAATAACCATCCACCCCATAAAGAGATTGGATCATTACAGGGTTGAAGGATAGCACACAGGGAAAACAGGCTCGTGATCTTTGCACTCTGTCATGGTTTTAGAAAAAGCACAAGTTCTTCTCTGAGTGATTGTACTTGGAAAGTTCAGTCCTCCATATTCTTTGAAATTATATTTAGACTCACTGTGAGTATTGGAAGGGCATGCTTAAGTGTTTCTTTATTTAGTGCAGAAGGCTAATGACATTTTAAACAAAAGTGCACATTTATAACCTTGTATAGGCCAATTCTCAATCTGTATATAGGACATGACTAAAAACAGAACACTGGAAAACACACAGCGATGAGTTTTCATGTTCTGCTGTTTTCTAAGCTGTAGCCAGCAGCTTGAAAGAATTATTATGGAAGCCAAAACTTAATTGTTTCTACTGAGAAAAAGCCCTAATATACAGAGGAGCTCAGCAACAATTGTTTATCTTTAAAAGAGTCACATTTATTTCAGCTACTTGCTGTTGATGTGCATGATAAAATACCTAATTAGACTGGTACTGTGTGCACTTTGGAAGGTAACTTCTGTTTCTCCAGAGAGAGTTGGGTGGCTTACAGCTGTTTTAGGGATGGCATTTGGGTCTGAAATTTTAATTTTTGTAAATATTCATATATTTTATGATTATCATTGCCTTATTTGCTTTCCTTCTCAGCATTTGTGGCGTATCTGTCACACTGTACAACTTTAGGAAGCATCCCTGCCAGCCGAAGTCCATACTATAACTAAGATGAAGTTTAGGTTTCAAAATTTGGCAGGAAGTTCATGAGAGAATGTATACTTGGAAGAGGATGTTTTAAGATGGTAGTGTCCATGAACTGCTTGAATATGTTGCCTCACCCAGCCTCAGTTTTCTTGTGCAGGCTGTCTACTACAAAAAAAAAACCTGTCTTCTCTTTTATAGGTTTGGTCTCTTTAGTACTGGTTTCATGTTTTATTCAACCTAGGTTCAAATACTCAGTGTACCTGAGTCAGGTGTTCTTTTGTTTCTTTTCTTCTTTTTTTTTTTTTTTTGTCTGCTTGTATTGGTATAGTACCCAAATTGCATTTTCTTTTCATTCATTTTATTTGGTAGTTCCTAATTTTACTTATAAATTTCACTTCCATCTGCTACTTTTTACCTGCCAGAACTATTATGTCTTTTGTCATCAACCACCTTTTTAATATTTTTGACCTAGTAGCTGGCCTTTTGCTTTCAGGAAGACAAAAGGCTTTTCTTGTCTGCTAATGAGAGAGGAGGAGGGCAATGCCAGCAACCTTCTCGTACAGAATGACAATGCTTCACTCCCAGAAAGATGCAGAGGAAGAGAAAAAGATGTTTACCAGTTTTTCCTAAGATGCACAGTATACTTGGGCACCACTGAAAACACTGTTTGGAAGCAAAGACTTCCTGAAGTTTACCTACCCCCTTCTGAAGTTCCTTCACAGTTCATTAGTTGAAAAGTCTTTATAGATGTGAAGTATTGCTCTAATTTTGATTTTAAAAGGCTAGAAACTAGAATTCCTTATTAGGGAATGATAGGAGAGAGGTTCTTTCAGGACTAAGTTAAACAGAAGCCTTCAGAAGAATAGAAAGGGGTTGGTTCATTCCCATCTTCATCTAAATTGAATTACAGGGTTTAGTAAGTGAAACGGATCATAAGATAAACCCCGCAGAGGCCAGGAAGCACTAATTAACACCCACAGTGAGTAACTTTTCTGAAATTGGTCTTTAATCAAACTTTGCTCTGAAAACAATACAAGGTATCGTGGCAGCTTGATAAAAGAGCTGCATCACCAAGGCTGACAGGCCCACAATCAAACCGATACTAAAAATAACTGTTCTGTCTACTAATTTTCTTTCAGATGCTAAAAAAATGCATGAGCTACAGTCTAAAAAGACTTGTACAGTTACTCAGCCAAGTGACTCAGCTCTAGAAAAGTGAGGTTCCTGTAAATGTTAGTGCCCTCCTTGATTATGAGTGAGCCCTTTTTCTTTCCCACACCCTCCTGTTGAAGCAGAGGAACAGCAGAGAGGATTGTGAGGCTGGGAGAGGAAGAGGCAGCATCTGGATTCCTTCAGAGTTGGTCACTTTACACCAGCTGTCCCTCTCCTCCTTATGCTGGTGGTGCAGAGTTCAGGCATCCTGACTGACTTAATAGTGTGGACTAAGATAAGCCAATCATGCATTTTTCTTGTATCTCTCATGAACAGTAAGGTCCATGACTGCTGCCTATTGTGCTCACAACTTCTCCTCACCAAATCTGAGAGCAGAAGTTATCAGTACAGCATGCAGGGAAACACAGCTTATTTTCCTCATTTCCTTTCATCTGCTCAGCTGTACGAAGAGTTGCTACAACTCCTGTGGGTACCCATCAAGCCTAGAGCAACTTTTATTATGTTTTCACTGTAGCCTGCTTAAAAACATTGCTAGAACTTTTAGGTTTGGGATAGATTCCAAAGGGACAAGAAGTCCACTGCACAAAGAGGACTAGCAGTAAAATGTAACAGAGCACTAGTCTTCTCTTTATAGCCGATTTTTCTCTTGGCACAAAAAAGACCTGTTGAAGCAGGTCCATAGCAGGGCCACAAAAATGGTCAGAAGAGTGGAACATCTCTCTCCAGTGAGGAAAGACTGAGATAGTTGGGGTTATTTAGCTTGGAGAAAGTTCTTGCGAGACTGTTTATTGGCCTTTCAATATGTACAGGGAGCTTGTTAGAAAGATGGGAGAGACTTTTTAATAGGGCTTGTAGTGATAGTGTACCCCTTGTCCAAGGGGTAATGGTTTTCAACCAAAAGAGGGTAGATTCAGACTAGACATGAGTAAATTTTTTTACAATGAGGGCAGTGAGACACTGGAACAGGTTGCCCAGAGAGATGATTGATGCCTCATCCCTGGAAACTTTTAAGGTCAGGTTGAATTGGGGGGCTCTGAACCACCTGGACTGGTTGAAGATGGCTCTGATGATTGCAGGGATGATGGACTAAATGAGCTTTAAAGATCCCTTCTAACTCAAACTGTTTTATGATTCTGTGATTTCTCTTGGTGAATGCTCTGCTGGGTTAAGTGTTGCCCTGTTTCTATGTCCAAAGTGACAAAGTCCTATCAGTCTGGATCCTAATAACCATATCCTTCACAGAAGAGGTTGCAGTCATTTAAAATGGTATCCAGTATTAGGAACAAGCTGAAAGGGGATGGCTAACATTTGCCTCAGTGCTTTCAGTACAGGCTGTATTTTCATCTGTTATGTGGTTACTTGAAAAAGGTGTTTTCATTGTTACAACTAAAACTAGTGTGAGAAGAAAGAAGTCTGTCACTATAGATGGGTCCATAAATTGCAAGACAACCCAAAATGTAATGTGAGGAATTCTTGGAGATAAGTTTTTATGAAAGAATTGTTTGCAAATACAGACGTGCAGATCTGGCTGCTTTGGCAACTGACCAGGCATATGACTTGAGTTCCAAACACAACTACAATTCCCTCTGTAATTTTTTTTTTTTTTTTTAATTTTGGGCTATGTATACTTACAAATAACCCTGAAACAGTAAATTTGGGGGTTTTTTTTGAAATCTAAATTATACCAGTTACTTTTTCTGTTAACAAATGTTATTGTGTATTTACCATTCAACAGAAAAGCTCATTCATCAATTGTTGACATTGAAAGAAGGGAGAGAAATCTAGACACAGTTTAAAAAATCTCAACCACACAGATTATGTTTTGGAAGTTTTGTAGCAAAGAACGCAAGTTGTTTTATAGTCACAGTTCCAAAGACTGGCTTAGGAAATCACAGGTTTAAAGTGGTTTCACAGCCTTATCCAAACTCCTACTGGTCATTTGTCTCATACAGCATGGCTGTAACAGACTTCCCCTGCAATTCAAAGCAGCTGCTTAACTTATGTTCAGGTAAATATCCTAGGCCAGAGTGACTGAAGTGCATCATCAGCATTCCATGAAGGAGCTTACGTCAGTTTTGAAAAAACAGTCCCTTAAAAGTACAATGACCAATGTGAAATAATGTCATCAAGAACAGTAACAAAAAACATAAGACACCATATGAAAAGCCAAGTATTGGACTTTGAAAAATATTCCTATTGTCATTTAAAATCTTCACAGCTGCAGCAAAAAAACCCAGCAAAAAATCCTATTTTGCCAAGTGACTCCCTTTTATATTCCAACAATATATTCTTGTTTACTGGGTTTGATTTTATTTTGGATAGAAAGGTATTAATTGCAATGAAGCAAGCAAACTGTGCAGGATTTTTTCAAAATCTTATATCCCACTACATCATTTTATATTACGAAAAATGTGAGAAAAACCCTGGGCTGTAAAAACAGACAACATCTGAAAGCACAGTTTCCATTCTTGCTGTGGCTGTACACCACAGAGACAGTCAGCTGGATGTTTAAGAAAGGGAGGGGCGTCTCTAGTTCCTCCTGTTTCACCTTTTCATTGCACTGCCTGATCATTTAAGGCAGAGGCTTGTTCCAGGCAGCTTTAATTAAACTATGCTGTGAAACTGTATATAGATCAATGGAAATGATCCATAACAAGCTAATCATGTATTTAACAGCGTTCAGTCCAGTTCAATCACCTTCTAACATTTCTGTGGCTTTACATTCATGTGACAAAGCCCTGAATGTGTATATGTACTTTTAATCCATCTCATTAGTGACCATATGCTTTGGCTTCAAGGGAGACAAGAACTGTCTGCAATCTGCCAGGGATTTAGGGACATCAATAATTTGTGAATAGTCATGTTGGTACTGGTCGAAGGGTTAAGTGTTCTGCACACCGAGGGCAGATCTTTTGGGACTGGAACTCTTAGTCAACTGTTAGGAACCTGATCCCCCGTGATGCATCTTTTCAAAGTACATGCTGCATGTCAGATCTCTGCTGCAGAAGCAATGGAGCTTTATTAGCTCAGGGATTTAAAAACCTGCTCTAAGCAATGTAACAATATCTTTTGGTTAAAAAGTGAAGGAAAGATAGTAGTTGTAATATGAAAGTGATTTTTTTATGTACTGGACTAAATGTGATCTTCCTTTTTGCTACCATTTTCCTTTTTCATATGAGCTATTAGATTACTACTCCCCTGCAGATATACAGTGAAGCAAGAGTATGGCAACAATAACAGGGACCTGATTTTGAAAATGTAAGTGGATTCTGCAGCCTTACCTGATACTGCCTAAATCCTGCTGAGGCCAATGACAGCAAAGATATAAAAACCACCCTCCTAATCATTTGGAATGACCCTTTAGGAGTTCTCAGGATGTTTTTCTACCTAGTATGAAAAGCACCTTTAAAAACAATAGCTTACAGTCTTAGTTTGTGCCATGTTATATGGAAGGGCTGCTAAGTCAGCATAAGAGATCATCAAATTATTAAGTATCCTGTCTTTACAAAGGAATAGCAGAAATAGATAGTAATGCCAGAAGACACTTCATATGGAACCTGCTCCCTGAACTTCTGTGGATCATTTGGGAGCAGGGGGATCCATCTTGCAGGATAAAGTTCACCTGTTCTGAGCAAATTTCATGTACTTATAATCATAGAATCATAGAATGGCTTTGGCTGGAAGGGACCAGCCAAACCAGATCATCCAGTTCCAAACCCCCCACCTTGGGCAGGAGCACGTTTCACTAGACCAGATTGCCCTGAGCTCCATGCAACCTGGCCAGGAATAATTCCAGGGCTGGGACATCCACAATTTCTCTGGGCAACCACCACACTCACAGTTGTCGCAGTTGAGATGGACGTGACACTCACAAATCACGCACACCAACTCTGTTCAGAAGGCAAAAAGCTTATCTTTAATACCACACAGCATCTTTTATAGTTTCTTAGCTGTTTACATAGTTGTAAAGCACAAGCTTAATTCAACCAGTCACCACACACCACTGGGTGAACACAAAATAATCACGCAGCATGTTTTTCTACCTCTAATTCAGCAATGCCTCTTTCCCACGGTCCTTCTCTAGCAGAAGTAACAGGCCTGAGCCATGATTTTACAAACACAAGGCTTTCATTTTATAAGGTTTTACCTGTTTGCAACACACAGTAAAGAATTTCTTTCTAGTATCTAACTTAACCTACTCTTTTTCAATTTGAAGTCATTCCCCCTTGTCCTATCACTACATGCCCTTGTAAAAAGTCCCATCCATCTTTCTTGCAGGGTCTCTTTAGGTACTGGAAGGCCGCAATTAGGTCACCCTGAAGCCCTTCTCTTTTTCAGGCTGAACAAACCAAATTTTCTCAGCCTTTCCTCAGAGGAGAGGTGCTCCATCCCTCTGATCATCTTGGTGACCCTCTTCTGGTCTTGCTCTAAGATACCAATGTCCTTCCTGTGCTGGGACCCCAGAGCTGGATGCAGCACTGCAGGTGGGGTCTCACCAGAGCAGAGCAGAGGGGCAGAATCCCCTCCCTCTCCCAGCTGCCCACACTGCTTTGGATGCAGCCCAGGACACGCTTGGCTCTCTGGGCTGGGAGTGCCCATGGCTGGGTCATGTCCAGCCTCTCACCCAGCAGCACCCACAAGTCCTTCTGGGCAGGGCTGCTCTCCATCTGTTCATGCCCAGCCTGTGCTGGTACCGGGGGTTGTCCCAACCCAGGTGCAGAGCCAGCACTTGGTCTTGTTAAACCTCATGAGATTCCTATGGACCCACCTTGAACTGTGTTGTAATGGCAACAAGGACGTAGATTTCCAGCAGCAATGGTATCTTCCAACACTTCCTGTTTACACCATGCTGCATGCATTGGGGTAAAGGCACCTCAGCTGGGCTGTCAGCTGTGTCAGCTTCCTAGAGGAACACCCTTTAATTTCTTTGAGATATTTCCCTGATGTTTCCCTGTTGACTTCTGTTACCTCAGGAGTCCCTGGCTGGTCTCCATAAAACTGCAGGTGTGCTGCAACATGGCTAGCATAATTAATGTGGACTGTCAAAGGATATGAAAACATTCACAATGCACACCACTTGTTTGCTGCTTGATAATCAGCTGGTTTTGCTTGTACTTAAACATTCTGTATCAGGGCAGTTTAAATAACTTTAAGACTAACATCAGTCATCTATAACTCCTATTAAAGCTCCAGTAAACACACTCACTGTGGCCCTCTGGCCTTTACTTGTTTTCGCTTTTAAAATCAGCTTTTATAGGTATGGAACAAGCAACCAAGCAAGCATTTCCATGTGTGATATAAAGGAAGGATATTTTTGAAATCTTTGTATTCAAACAAAGAGTTACATACGCAGAAAACACTCATGGCTGAGGCTCTTATTTATCTAAAAACATATTTTGAATGAGTGAAAAAAATATAGTATCTTTATTAATTTCCCGTCATTAAAAATATACAATTAATATTGGAAGATTTAGAGTAACTTATTATAGCAGGTAAAATATATAGCTGTCAATTTTTTTATTTTTGTATAATTGCACAGGTTGCCACAGATTTACTAATTGTGCATTGTCTTCTGTGAGACCTTAGAATACAATTTTACTGTTTTAGAAGACTTACTCTCTGTTTTGCAGGGGAAGTTTGCATGAGCAGACTTTTATCCAAAATTTTTAAGTGTTTAAAGATGTACGTCTAAGTTGCACTGCTTTCATATCAAACTAAGTGATTTGTAAGTACAGTAAAATATTTAGAGGCGTATGTCCCATATTTTTATCCACATTGCATTTGTGCGTGTAGGCACTGGCACCAGAAAATGCACTGGTCTTTAGGAAAGGTAGCTCTTCCTGGTTGGCACGCGAGTCCACTAGGGCATGTTCAAATGTAAATATTTATGGTTATTTTGGCCATCTCAAACCCACAAAAGAATGGGGTTCTATTTCCAGATAGCCCCATTTTCAAATTCTCTCTTTAAAAGGAATACCTGGACTTGTTCTGGTAGCTTTTAGCGCTTTTAAGCCTGTGAAAAAACATTGAAGTCTGAAATTATATTTTCACAATTTTAAGGGATGAAAAAAAGGAAATGTAATTTTAATAGGATGGAATCGGTGATTTTGAGGTGGCTTCCCTTTACGCCTTCCACTTAATGCCTTCTGAGTCAGCATAGCCATAAAGTTTTCTGAAATCAAAAGCAAAATGCTAGTTGATAGTTAATTAGGGGTCACTGCTGAATATCCATAATACAGAGAATGAGTTCCTTTTTACACACCAGATGAAGAAGTCCTTTGACCTTCGAGGTGACTGTTGATCTTTGGCTCACCCTTGTCTGTCTTCACCTCCATTGTCAATGATGCTAATACAAAGGAAGCCAGCAGAATTTCAGAAGACTGGTACTGTCTTTGCAATATTTCATAGGCAGCATTGCCATTATTACATTAATTTATGCTGCTGCTGCCAGATAAAAAGAGAGGAGTTTTGGCTTCAGTGAATACAATTACAAAATTCCTGTTTTATCCTGGATGAGGTAACACTTTGACTGAACTGCCTATTCGCAGTTTCACAAGCAGTGACGCCAAAAAAAAAAGCTCTGACAGTCTGCAAGTTCTGCCCTCTTTACACCCTTTCTAGCCAAGATTGCTTAGTGTTACAAAGAATTGCCATAATCCCAGAAGCTGCTGACAGAAATAAGTTATTGAAACAAGAACCTACGCAAGCTATACCTTATCATTAGGAAACTGTCTTTTCTGGGTCATTCAGCAAGTTTTCAGTAGTTTTCTTTAGGGTTCTTTGTGGCTTGATTTCCAGCATGTTCACTGAGGCTGAGCACGACCAAAAATGTCATGATGCCAAGTTTAAATTTTCCATTCTTTACTTTTCTTCTGTATTCTAATTAGATCTTCTCAATTATTAGTTCTGTTCCCATAATGGACTTTTAAATTTGCAAACTTCTGTATTTTTACAGAATACAGATTCTGTATTTTCAGCAGTTTGAATCTTACTGTAATTCCAGATATTCAGTCATATATGTTGCCATTCCTGGACTTCCTCCATTATGTCTTCAAGATGGCATTCATCCATTGATTACAAATTGAAATCAAGTTCATAAAGTTTTTGAAAATGGCCCATGCACCACAATGGGACTTGAGAGAAGAGCTTCATTTACAGACAACTATGTGTTGATCATCCAAATATCAAAAATGACAAAGAACTGAATTTCAACTGGCCTTTTGTTGTTTTTACTACCTGCTCTAGTTCAGCTCCGTAATCTGTAATCAACAGACTACTTACTCACTTGAGGTTGAGAAATATACATTTCACTGTTTTGCTGAATTCTGGCCTTCGGTGACACCTAAAGTTAATCTCAAATCAGTCAAAAAGGAGGTGGGAGATTTTCCTTCTATGTAAAGTGAAAACTTAAGAGTTGCATTTCACTTCCTTTTCATAATTGCTACTCCACAACAATTTTCAGAAAAGTATTTAGAAATCATTTGTAAGAGATAGACCACAGTAAGATACAGGGGATTCATTAATTGTTTTGTTTCTGTTTTAGGACTGCAAGAATACCTTGAAAAATATTTGGAAGAGAAGACCCCAGCTCTGATTTTAGTACCTGTGGTGGATTTACCTGGCAAAGATGTTATTCATATAACATGCTGGCTAAGCTAGCAGCTTAAAGGAGGACTTGATATCAAAACACACATAAATTCCAGCCAGGAGAGAACAAAGAAAAGGGACAATACTAACTCTGTGGGATACTTGCATGAAGAAATATTGTTTGATTTAAGCAAAGTCATATTAGCTTGTTAATGATGGCTCATGATATGTGACAGAGTCAGGTTTGTATGAAGAATAAAGGTTTCTTTTAAAAATAGTGTACTTTTTTCTGATTTACTTTTAGATGCCTGCAGGTTATAGCAGGTGACTTTTGGGAGATGCAGTTGGTCTGATCACATTGGTTCTTGTTTCATATATTTAGGCCTGGTTACAATACACCAATTGTAACTTCAGATCATTTGGATGGAGGTGAAACTAGAATACTACCTCCAATACTGTTTTAAGGACTGGATTCCTTTCAATTTTATGTTGAATTTACTCACTTCAGGCCAACTCATGAAAACTTTATTTGTGGCCAGATTTTAACCATTTTCTAGCACCAGGGAAGAATTATTCAGAGTAGTATTTAGCATGCACATTTTACTGAAACAAATAATGGAAACGATGGCCAGACAGTAGGATTTGCCATCCTGCTTTCTGACCCAAGGGTATTTTTGTGTTTTACATCTGGTAGACAGCTTTTATTAAAGAGCTATCAACATTCAGGTAGCTACCAGCTACCACTATTCAGAGCTACCATAGACCCAGGGCTTCAGTTTTCTCCAGAAAATCAACAGGAGTTTTACCACTGCTTTCACTAAAAACAGGCTCAGACACACAGGTGAAGCTCCTGTCAATTTCATTGCCACTGATATTTTACTCATTACATAAGGTCAGTATAGAAAAGAAAGCCTTTTGGACTTGGCTTGAAGCAGTAACACACTGCAGAAAAATCTTACTTTCAGACAAAGGCTAGAAACTAAACCTTCAAAAACAAGTATCAAGCCTTTGCCTTGCCTATATTCTACATCTATATATTCTCACTGCTTCTCTTCCAGAGTGTGAGCACTGGAGCTAGGAGACCAGCACTCCAACTATCCTTCTCTTTCACCAATATGTATGTGAGATACCTGCACAGAAGTCAACTGCATGGCAGGATGTTCATGTTGAGGTGACTGAGGTGGACCCAGTACTCCAGTTTAGTTTTCTTACCCGCTATCAGAAATGCACTTGGCAGCACTTGATATAAAACGAGAGACTAAAGATAAGAGGATCTTCCTCTGTTAGAACTTTTGCAAGCCCCACATACTATGCTGATCAATATTAGAAATTAGACACTGATAAATGTTATTGTTCATTACTATTGCTTCCAATAATATAGCATAGCTGCCATTTTCCTTAGTAAGAATTACTTTTTTCACAGATCTTTAAATATTTTTGAAAGGGACAAGGCAAAGAGTTTTTTATGTAACAGTGTATAAATAAATGGTTGTATTAAATTTCTTAAGGAAAAAGGGATGAATCTGTTAACAATACATTAGTTGATCAGTATTCAGGATCATTTTTAGGTTAGACTTAGACATATTTGATCCTTGCTCTTTCCCACGATCAGAAAAGGACTTGTTAATACCTGGATGTGCCTGGTTTATTTGAATTCTACTCTTTTAGAAGGCTAAATCATTTTCTCACCTCTCCCTGGAAATACCAGTATTTTATTTCTCTCAGTGCAGAGTGCCCATGGGCCAGAGACACAATGGACTGTAAGAGGAGAAGATGTACTTTCAGAGGATGAAGCTTATTTTTTCACTGATGCATATGGAAATCAAAGAGATGGCGTAAGTTTCTCTGTGTCTCCTGTAGCAGTAATTTTTTTCATCATGAGTTTAAAAAAGATACTGAAGCACATTCATCTTAGATTTTGTACTGTACTGGATATTTTAAGGTGGCAGGATATTTGCTCCTAAAGAAACCAGCTTTTCCTGCAAGTCTTCCTACAAGATTCATGACTCAAACTAGCCTGCCTTTTTTCCCAGTAGAGCTGCACTGAGAAATGGTAACAGAATACATTGGTCTGAAAAACTGTGATTTTTTATTTTTCTCTCAAATGAAAGCAAACCTTTTTCTTTTCTTGAGAGAGAGAAATAGAACTTCAACAGGTTTAAATTGTGAATACATAAAAAAGAATAGTTTGCTGACTTTTTCTTCTAGAGAGGCTTCAAACAGTTTCTGAGTGGTGTGAGTGACTAAAACTATAAGCTCAGTCTACGCTGTTTTAAGTATGAACAAGGCCATTTGTGCAACATTGATATGCAAGGTAGGTGAGTAACAGGGTGTGCCATAGAAAAGCCTAAGACTTTTATAATAGAGAGAAATAGTACTATTTTATCTGCCTTATGCTGCTGTACTTTCATCAGAATGACTGGTTCCTACTCTGAATAAGATGTTTCAGCAGAACTCTTTTTCACTTTGTAACAAAGTGGTAGCTGAAGCCCTGAGGTTGGGAGATGTGTACAAACACGCACACACACATTAATACACATGGTTTAGTGAAAAGAGGGAAAGACATCAATACTCAAAATTTAGATGCAGGGGGTTTTGCTGTGGTTTTTTGTTGTGGGGATTTTTTTCACAGCAAGTTTGGTGGAGTGATTACCCCAGCAAGTTTTAATCTTCAGACTTTAAATTCCCATATGTGCTAAGACACTGGTTTTGAGGACTTTGTATCCACACAAATTCTTCTGTTTCTCTGATTTTTACTAAGCCTGCAGGAAAATGTTTTGTATGCTTATTATGACACAAAAAGTTGGCTGATTCCAGCACTCAGAACACAGAAGGGCTGTGTAATGGGTGGAAGAATGTCTTTAAAAATGTAACCCAAGGTTTTAATTTTTCGTTTCTCTGCTTAACAGGTGTTAGAATATGTCTTGCACATCTTCTCTGCTTTTTTTTTTCAAAAAGTACTCTATGTCTTGTTACAGTTCTGTGTCCATAAAATTTTGTCTCCTGCCTCCTTTTAAAAGTCTCTGTATATCAATTTCTTTAATTGCTTGAAAGTATGACCAAATGGCACTGTAAGACCAAAACTGATTTAGTAACTTTGTGCTGTACTCATTTCAAAACCCAGTGATGGCAGCAGTGCCAGTGAGCCTTTACAATGCACATGGCTAAGCTGCGATAAAGGCACCAGAGCTGATCTTCTTAAATAGATTTTGAAATGACATTGAGATATTTTAAGCAGAGATTATTTAATTTTTTTCCCCATGAGTTTTACAGTTAGGTAATTCAAGAGCTGATTTGTTACACCAGATAACATGGGTGCATCTTTCCTCTTAGCCTTCAGAAGTCTGATGAGCACTGGAAGCAGGATGTCTCCTGAGTATTAGGAAGGTAATCTGAAGCAGCTCTTCTCCTTCAAGGACATCCTGTTCACTCCATTATCTCCTGTCTATGTGCAGAGTCTAGTCTATCAAAATACAGTGATTGAATAAAAATTTTATTTCAAATAAATGAATGCATTGGTTTAATAAAAGATTTCTAGTGCATGGTGTAATAGTTCTCTAAATGAACACTGAAATCCTAAAATACAGAAACTTTTCATGTGTCCAAGTTAAATCTTTGTTATTTCTTTCAGGATGGGTTTGCTGAAGCAAACCTAGTTTGTTCTATGTATTACAGTAAAACTGTTCTGAGCTCTCTGAGTACTAACTGGCACTTATTATTTAAGTAACCTGCTTTCACTATTATAAATGTCTGGCATTGACAATACATATTAAGAATACTTGACAATTTACTAATTTATGATCCTTTTACTTGTATTTTAATATTTCTGGCAAGCCAGCCTGTGTTGATGTATTAGACAAACATTCAAAATACAGACTTGAGATCTTGAAAGCTTCTTTTTTTCAACTTTCATCTGAACACTGAATATTTTTGACCTACTTTAAATTTTAATTTTAAAAAACAGACTGGGTACCTGTGAATTGAACTCATATGTTACATGCAAGTGCCCTTTTACTGATGATTCACTGCTCACAATTTCTTGGATTTGACTTCTGTTGGATTAATTCATGACTAGGATTTGCCTGTGATTTCCTGCTTTTCTCATTTTTTAGAGCACTGCCTGCTTTTTTTCCTACATTCCCAAACAGTCTGGTTGTTCTGAGGCTCTTCTAGGCTCTTCTGAGGATATGTCACTGGCCCTAGGTCTCCTTGCCATTGCCTTGGCTCTCCATTTCACTTGCAATGTTTAAAAAACATTTTTTGGATATGTCTGTTCATCCTCTGTCTCCTATTATATGGCTATTTTGTGACTGTATCAGTCCTAAATAATTTCAAAATACTGTTTGCACGATTTAACATGGTTGATGAGACTTACTGTCCACAGTACAGCAGGATGGACTCGAAATAGGTTAGATTTCACATTTGCTTTTCCCAGCTTTCAGAAATTCTTCTTTGAATTATAAAGATCCCCAGTCCAGAATAAAATAATGGTTCAGAACAAAGATAAGCTGAACTAAATGCCATGAACAAACTGACAGCTACCTCGATCTAGTAACCTGTTAGGGCATGTGTTCAAGTCAGGAGGCAAAGGTTAGGATAACACCACCCCTCTCCTGGGAAAGTTTAAGCATATCCATTAGATTTCTTGTGCCTTTATTTCCATATTTGTATGTTTTCTCACCCTTGTAAAGGTGTTGGCAAAGGGATGCTATGTTGTAGTCATACAACCTGCAATAACAAAAAGTTTAGACTGAGTGAGCAGCACACATGAGTGTGAAAGTAATGTTGTAGTGGGAACCAGAACGAATGTGATCACAGACAGAAATTTGCATGAGCACAATCTGGAAAGCTTTTCTCCCAGCACACTGCCTGCAGCAGTCTCAGATCACAGAAGTCTATAATACATCTAGTAACATTAATGATACATTTTACAGCATGATTCCTCCCTGATGATCCTGAGGTGCTTTACAAGTCCATCACATAAAATTTTCTTGGGCCATCACTGGGACAGCCATGCATGTGCTGGGGGCCTCCCCTGCACAGAGTGAGTGTACACAGGTCTCAGGTTATGCTGCTGGGAGAAGAGCTCCTCCACTCTCCACAGTCCCCAAGCAGTGGTATTTCATTTGGCAGGAGAAGCAGTTTTCAACCTCAAAGGCCCATCCAGACCCATTTCAACCTCAAAGACCCAGCCAGAGTCACTACTTTCTGTTACTCATGAGAAGACTTGTTCTACTTTAGATTTTGCCATGATAGAGGGGAAAAATCTCTCTTCTGTGCTCTGTCTCTATTGTCTTTCTGCAACTCCTGCTACTGGCAGCTGTCAACAGTACTGTCTTACCATAACATCCTTCATACATCACGTTATTGCCATACCCTTATTTTACAAGAAAGACATTATTTTTCTGAGACAGAAGTTGTGCCATTGCATTAGGGGTGCAAGCTCATGCAAGCATTGCTTCCCCTTTGCTGATTCCCATGGGTTTGCTGGTAGCTGCCTTGACATTAGTTTATTTTGTTGCTTATAAAAGACCAGGGGCCCAGAAGGAAGAAATACATTTCTCAGATGTAAGAGTTATCTCGTTGCAACAAAGTTCAGTCCTACTCCCACACATACCCAACCGTTCTGCAGCAAGACCCAGATACATGCAAATGTAGAACCTTTTGTAACTGAACCAAATTACCACAGCTCCAGAGCTGGATCTGCTAAGGTTCAAAGCAGGAGGTGTTAAAGGATATGAAATAATAGAAAGGAAACACAGACAAGAAGTTATTGCCAAAGGAATGGTACTACTAGGAGCTGGTGGGGAAGTCAAGCTAAAAAGGCAAACAACAGATCTAGGGACCTAAGGGGTTTATTCTTTATTTATGGGATGCCTTTGAAGGAAAGGACCCTGGACTGCCTTCTCACCACTACTAGTTCTAACTATAAAAGATTAATGAATGAAGAACAAAGAGGAATAAATACAGTTGCCAGGAAAGAGATCCAGAAATGAACTTTAAAATGCATCTCTCATCCCTTCAACAAGGTATAAAATGGTAAATGCTCTGACTGCTCTAATGTCTGGGTCTGAAGGTGAGGATGCCTGAAATGAGGATAATATGCAAGAGAAGCCACCAGCTGTGCACCATCCTGCTGTTTAGGGACATTTCTCCTGGGTACTGCCACAAGGAATGTGGTTAATGGGTCTTGACTGGAGAGCTGTAGCCCATAAATGTGCTTTTCATCTGTACTCCGCCTTGGTCAAGGTGCTACAGTGTACAGAGATACTGATTCAGGACTCGTCTTCATTCTTACGGATCTTGTTTAAAACTGTTTAAATACTGAAAGTCTTGAGTATCTCGTACTGCAGCTCAGATTAGGCAAGCCAAATGGGATTCTCTTTATGCTACAGTCCCCAGTGCAGACAAAAAGCTTTCTCAGGTTGAGATCCTGCCACTCACGTAATTATTTAGAAAAAGACAGCTCCACTACTTCAACTCCAGTACTTCACAAGAGGAATGGAAACATTAGGAAAAGTTTTTTCTTTGATGTAGAATATGCTCCCACTTTTTTGTTATTAAAATAGGAGCTAACTTTAAATAAATAAAATTTTGCCTGGAGGCTTCTGAAAACTAATGTTGTGTTTTGACAGTGTCATTTTTCTGATTCCTGAAAGCATTATGTGAGTTAGCTCAGGACTTCAGCATGATTTTTCTTCTATGCTACATGCAGTGAATTAGTTTTTCAGCTCTGGATTTTATTTCATTTCTCTCTCACACACAGGCAGAGTCATACCACTATGCAACTTTCCTACTTGACAGGCACTCCCCAAAGTCAGGTTTTCCCCTTTTTAATGAACAGGTTGATCAACCCCCTGTAAAGGAAGCAAAAGACAGTGTATAGCAAAGTGGAGGCAGCTACCACTATTCCTTTTTGGAAAAAGTGGATGAAAAGCAATCATCTTTGAAAACAAACTAAGAAAATTAAGAAACGTCACACAAAACCCCCACAAGACAGAATTTTTGCTTAAAAAGCCCCACACTACCTTCAACATGCAAATTGCAGGTAATGCTTTTTTAATTGGGTTCATAGGTTTATAGCCCCTGAATTCCTGCTTTTCTAAAAAGGATATTGATATAAGGATGACATATGATTTTGAGAACAAGCAGATAGTCTTTAAATAACAGCTGATTTGAGACCCCTGTCTTTGATGACAATTTATGGCCCTCTTCAAAAAAAAAGTAAAAAGTCATTTAGGTGTATGCTCAACTAGAAAACTCAAGTAATGTGTGCTTAGTGAGAGAAAAGGGATTGCTAACAGCACTGTGTGTCTTACAGCATAAAGTGCAACCCTAAAACTGCACATTGCTGAGCATTCTTAATGTGCTGTGAGCAATTCCATACACTGTATTTCAAACACTGAGTGCCCACCCTAATGTGTACATTTATCAGGCTACATTTTTTGCTACATGATTTCAACAGACAAAAACAGCTGGCCAAAGGACTTCAATTCCACTTTACAACTGTCAGAGTTTCAAATTTATTTTATTTTCTATTTGAATGAAAGTAAAACAGTTCAAATGGTTTAGGGAGTTGAGTTCAGGGGGGGGAGGTTTTGGTCATGGTTGTACTTCNAAAAAAAAAAGTAACTGAGTAAAAGTATTTCTTTTCTATGGAAAGGTCAGATTTTCTGTTCAGATTATTTTTTTCCCTGAAATTACCCGAAAGTATTGAACCATGGAAATTTTCCTGTTGCAGAACTTGTTGCAATTTACATCTTTTAAAATGCTTGGAATGCCTAATTCTATTTAAAATATTTTTTTTTCTATACTTAGAGACACCTTATTTTAAGGAAAAAAAAAAAGAATTTTCTCTGCTGTAAACAGAGTTCAGACTTGTGAGCAGAGTCCTTGGAGACAAGAACTCTTAAATTCTGATGTTGACATTGAACTTTGCAACAGTTACAAGTTATATATTTATGATCTCTTCTGTCCTGTAAAATGAGGACAACAGTAATGGATATGGATGAGATTGTTGTGAAGGTTCTCTTGTAGGCAGTGATAGGTCTACAGTGAAGTATCCTGTAAGTGGCACACATCATGGTAAAGGAGAACATTGCCAATGCTCTTCATGCCTGTGGTTCATGAGGTAATTTTGAGTCCTGAGTGAGTCGTGACAGAGACCTTTTTGAAAATACAACACTCAGAGTTTTTCACTTGCTTGCTGGTCCATATAGCAGGCTTCAGGATGGGTGGGGATGCTACTGCAGGTGCAGATTGGTTCAGGAGCCCAGAGCATAGCCCAGGCTTGTCTCCTGTATAGCTGCAGGGTTACTGTCCAGATTCTGCCTGGATTCTTCCATCTCTGCACTACAGAGCAGTATGTAGCATGGGCATACATTTGTCTTTTGGGACTACTCCTTCATTGTCACGGTTTTCTCTGTATCCTCAAAACTAGAAAGCCATGGGTTTAATACTACCGAGATTTTTAGAATACTACTTCTCCACAGAAGCCGGGGAGTTAAGAACTACAAACAGGGCAGGAGGATTGAGAAAATGGCTTTTTCTCTTCTATCATCAGACATTGTATGCCTCTGATCTTCTTCCTCTGTTACCACTGTGTGTCTTTTCTCTCCTTTCTTTCCCCCTCTTTGGGTTCCTATTCTTCTTTTTTGATTTCATTTTCTTCTTTCTCTCCCTGATACTGTCTTATAATGTTCAGTGTATGTTCAACAAAAAGAAAGATCCATGTGAGCTCTTCTTTTGCATTCATGACTAAGGACCTTAGAAATCCAAGTTAAGATGAAGATCATAAGCGTAAGTGAGACAACACAGAGAAAAAAATGCTGAAACTTGCACCTGGTTCCATTGGCATCAGATATATTTAGAAATACAAACTGTAAAGTTTCATAGATCCAAGGCACGGTGAGAGCAAGCCTTACTTTGTACCCAGGTGTCAGCTGCATCTCGACAATGTGACTCGGTAGTGAAATACCATCTGTTGCCTTTACCAAGCCCCACATACATCTTTCAAAATGACCAAAGTGACTGGGAACACAATTTGTATTTTGACTGAGTAGAATTTGTGCTCCCAATTCATGTAAGGACATTTGACAAAAGTTTCTTGGGAAAGTAGTATTTTATGATCTGGTAGCTTGAACCAAGATTTCCGAAGTTTAGCAGAGCACACTATATGAATAAACTATAAAGTCAATTTACTGCAAAAGGTGTTAGAAAAATCCTCACTATTCCTTGTCTCTTTTATCCATGTGATATGAGGCTTTAAAGGAGGTGCACCAAGAGCACCACGCAGCTTAGTCTGAATGTTGATCCCAACACTTCTCCTCTCATCTGAGCCTTTGCATGGCTACTCAAAGAGGAACTGATTTCTTCCGTAGTGAAACACCGGAACAGGCTTCGCAGAGAGGTGGCTGCTGCCCCAAGTGTGTCAGTGTCTAGGACGAATTTGGACACTGTCCTAAGGAACACGCTTTAGGTCAGCCCTGCCGTGGTCAGGCAGTCGGGCCGTGCTTGTAGGTCCCTCCGGACAGAAGCACCCGCTCCGCTGTCTGCTCCGCCCTGCTCTTCTGACTCCCCGGCCCGCTTCCAGAGCACCAAACAGCCAGTACCCGGGACCTGTGTTTCAATGTAAGGTCACAGGCTTTTCCTAAGTACGTTACAGGTTATACGCTTTACAACTTAAAAATCCCGCATGGAAGCCTTTGTCACTGTTCCCAGGCAGAGGTATCCGTGTCGCCGGAGCGGACACCAGCTGCTGCTGTTGACCACATTTTTTAAGCTCACAATCTCCCCCGAAAGAGGCCGTAAAGGCGCGTCCGAGCACGCCGCATAGCAACCCCCGACAGACTCCGAAGGGGCACAGAAAAGGGGATTTCATCTTTCGCTTCCCCTCCCTNTTGGCTCTCACTCTGCAGCTGTGCAGAAACGGGGCACGGTAATTACAATTAGTAATGAAGTAAGTATGGTTCCTGATTGATGCGTGAAGTGTCATGGACAGCAAACGCGCACACACAGACACGCACCCCCCCTTACTGTACCATTTGCTGCTTTGCAAACTTAAGGGTTTATTTTAGTCAATTTTGTGTTTCCCTTTCGGACCTAGAACTATAAATACAAGAATTACATTCACAGCAAATACTGAGAGATTCAACTATAATGTATCAACCAGGAGAGAGAGAATGAGGTTGCAACATGAACTGGTGCCAAAGGGAGAGTTAAAATGCAGGAAGAGAAGAGAAGTCTGCTCTGCTTTAGACTTTTCAAACCCCTTCTGTTGGCTGCTTTCTCATGCTGCAGTTCTTCCATATGCTCCCTACACCCACCAACACACCCACCTACACACACTCACAATTTACCAACATACTTCATGTCTTTGCTGAATTAAATTCCACACCATCATTCAAATAAAATTAAATAAACAGCTGTTTTCTTTCCACCAAAACCCAATGTTTTCTGACTTGCCACTTGTGAAGCATTTGAAAGAAGCAGGCTGCTGGAGATGCTTTTGTACTGGCACGTCGTGACGCTGCACAGAGGGCCAGGCCTGGACCTAGACACTCACCTGTGCTCTTAGAACCACTCCACTTGGGAAGGGGACCCTTCCCAGGAGGAAGGACTTAGAAGCTATGCAAACAAGAGTAGACTGTCCTAGTGGTCACTGAGATACCAGAATAGGCTTTGGTTGAGTCTCCGGGCCTGATAAATCGAGTATTCAAAGCAGCACAGACAGGCAGAGCACTGCAGAACCACATCACAGGTATTTATTTCACAGCCTCCCTTTCTGTGGGAGAAGTACAGCTCCAAGAAGTCCAGAGACTGTGGCTGGCATTTACCCTACCTGTGTCATCATCTGTGTTAGCTCCAAACTGAATTCCCAGCTGAAATTTGAAAGCCCAGCACACAAACAAACAGTAGGAAGGCAGGGCCTAGAAAGAGTAGTCCGCAGGATCCTGCGTTAGCAGACACTCCTGCGGTTTGTCAGCCATGGACCATTGCACATCTCTGGAGGTCAAAAGGGTTGAAAGCAAGACAACCACCTTGAGTGGCCACCTCAATATGAGTACGACTCTGCTGTACCACTCCTTTCTGACTGTTCCGACATGGTTGTCCTTAGAGCTCTGGCGGGAACTGCTCTCTCAGATCGTCAGTTGTGTTGGTCACAGCTGCAGGAGCAAGGTTGCTGCACTGAAGAGGTGGAAAGCAGATAAAAATCTAACTTAGAGCTGACTTGTCATCTAGTAGAATCCAAAAACTGAGATTATACCATGGTTTACTCATAAAACACATTGTGAGACACAGATCATATTCTTTAAATCAGCTGTATCAATTTCCCAGGATGTTGTGTAGATACATGCCAAGAGCACAAGAGTGACTGAAGGACTCAGATGCCTTGCTCTCAGCTCAGTGCAATTCAGAAGTCATCGACAGCCATGAGTACTCTCCTCATATCAAGCACCCAAGCCAGGTTGGACCTGGCACAAAACCCAGCCCAGAGAAAAAACAGCACTCTTGTCTCTTATCATGCATTACAGTTCACTGGGACACAGGACAACCATAACCAGATGCATTTAAAATGCATTTAAAACCTGCAGAAGGGTTTTGAATCAGTATTAGCTGTTGGCATTGATCACTGACCTAATTAAGTGTCCGGTTCATGATATAAGTTTTCGTCTGACCATCCAGTCTTGAGTGCTTTGCATCACTGCTGTTATTGGTTACCAACTTCAACACCTAGAGAGGTGGAGCAGCAGTTGGTGGTACAGGATGGATATAAAACAAGATATTTCACCTCCATCTCATCACACATCAACTCAGAACTGCCCTCTGATAAAAGCAGCTGAGGCACAGCTTACTGTGGCTGTAAGAGTCTTTGGGCTCTCCTTCCCCTAAATATTTTTCTTTTGTTGCTCTGCAGATGTGCTAAGGAACACCAGGGCTCAGGGAAAATCTGTGATGCCGTTATAGGATATGTAAGCTAAAATTTTCTAAAAGTGACACATGTTGATGTCTCTCTTTTGGTTCTAAGTCAGGCCACATGTCAGTGAACTACTAGGACTAGAATCCAAAGAAATACCTGATCCTGTTGTCTACCTTAAACATCAAAACCCCTTCTCATCCTTATATTGCCACTTTCCACTTCATGAGAGAAATTATTTGCCTCAGATGTGCTTGCCCAACTACTTTTTATAGTTTATTTACAGAGCTGCCCTCCTCATTCTCCATGTTGCTCGTGTCAAGCAGCTCTCCCAGAACCCTTTGAGAAGGACAACAGAAAATAACTTACAACAACTGAACTAAATAGGAGAAATGAGCTATTTTAATCCTTTGTTCTAAGGACAAAGACATGCTCCACTACAGCTGTGAAATTATGAACTCAGCTGAGAAGAAAGCATTCCAATAAAGTTTATCAATTGCTCCAATGAGTACAGAGTAAGATAATGCAGGTCACATTGGTAGGAGCTTGTCACGCTGCTGATTAACAGTTGACAATGACTGTTGAGCATGAGAAGAGCTGTATTCATAGAAAAACCCAAAAACTTCTAGCCATGGTTGGTATTGAAAGACTATTTCCTTTTTTTATTTTTTTTAACTTTTTTTTTTTTTTAATGGCTTTTTAAGTGTATCTGGGCTCCCTTCCAGGAATGGATCAGTTGCTAATTATACAAGGAACAAAAAAAACCCAGATTATTTCTCTTTCTCTGCTTGTTCTCTCAGTCGTTTCAGGTACAATCTCCCCAGTACAAAAAAAAAAAAACCCTCCACACTTGTTCATATTTCTGAGCTATTTTGTATCAAACTGTCAGTGTCATTCCTATTTTCTTAAGAAAGCCTCCTTTTCCTTAAGAGTTACTGTGTTGACATTGGGCTAACCTTTTTTAATACTGATATAACTGTAAGAATTCATTCCCTGCAGTACATTAAAATTGCTATCAAAATATGCCTTCCTGGTATTAGTGAGATGTTTAGATGTATACTTATACACTTTGATCAAGTGAGTCCAAAGTGAATGCCAGAAAGCAGCATAGTTTCCATCAGCACAGAAAATAAGGGGTCCAGGACATCAGGCGTATTTTCTAAGAGGCTACACCTTGTATTTTTTTAGGATACTGGATATTTAAAGCATATATTTCTGGAGCTAGGAGCTGAGCAGATGGTTAGATAAATTCTGGCTCTCCAAAGCAATGGAGCATTCCACCTCTTTGGAGGGCAGAGAGGAATGCACTGGCTCCAAAGCTGGAGGGGAGCGGTAGTGAAACCTACTGGTTTACTGGTTATGAATAACTTGAAGAAGGGAATGAACCAGGGAGAAAAAGAAAAATGAAGTTGTGGGAAGAAGAAGAAGAAGAAAAACAGCCAAGGTAACTAAATTAAAAGGGAGCAACAAAAGAAAAAATGAAAATGCAGAAAACTTTTTTTACCTTGTCGAAGCCACTACTCTTCCTCACCTTATAGGTGGGGTCAGGCAATGAGTGTCGAGTGTGAGAGAATGCACCACAATGTGAAGTGAAAAGAGCCACATTTTAAAATCAGTATCTTGCTCTTTCATTTTGTTCTGTTTTCTAAAGGTACCAGTTGTATTCACAATTTATGAGTACATAGGTCCACCACAGCTACTGTACTTGGTCTGAGAGATACTGAGAGTTACTCTATTTATAGCTGTTAGAATAGTCAATTATAGCTGCTTTTTTGACTTTGTGGCTAAAACAGTGTTGGTAACACAGCAGTGTTTTGGCTACTGCTAAATCCTGCTTGCACAGCATCAAGGCTTTCTCTTTTTCCCAACTCTGCCCCCAGCAAGTAGGCAGGGCATGGGCAGGAAGCTGTGAGGGAACACAGGGAACAGCTGACCTGAAGTGGCCAAAGGGATGGTCCAATACCATATGGTGCCGTGCTCAGCATGGAGCTGAGGTAAAAGGCAAAGAAGGGGAGATTGTTCCAAAGTGGCCACTGATTTGGCATCGGTCTGCTCGTGGGAGGTGGTGAGTGATTGCCTTTGCACCACTTGACATCCCATCTTTTTTCTTCACCTATTAAATTGTTTTTGCTTTGACCCACGAGTTTTCTCACTTTTGTTATTTCTGTTCTCTCTGCCATCCCACTGGGGAGAGGGAAGAAATTAGTGAGCAGCTGTGTGGGCCAGGGTCAACCCACCACAGCAACACTAACAGAATTTCATAAAGTCAGTCAAAATGTCTTGAAATTACTCAAATTCCTACTTTAAGCAACATACTCTGACAAGCAAACAAGCTGCAATATCTTCATATCCTTCGGTTATCTTCTCAATTTTGGTTCTATTATTCCTCTCACGTAAGTCAGGCTGTCAGGGCAGGCAGGGGAACTTTTGCATTGCTTTGGCTACAGGAGGACTTAAGAAAAAGAAACCTGTTGCAACAGGTCTTCTGGGATGGACATTAATCTGTATTATTTGCGGAACAAGCCTTGGAACATGGTGCCCCAGGCCTCTTTACTTGAGACACGAGAAAAGTACCTAGTGAAAACTAACAGCAGGAAGCACTCTGTTTCAATACTGATGACAATAAGGGGTAAAAGAGAAAAGGAAAAGGAGAAAAATTCTCATCATTCCTTCACTGCGAATTGGGAACCTGATTTTGGCAGCTCTGCAGGCTCAGAGCTCTTCTAAGATGTGTTCTCTCTTAATATTTTAATGAGCTGAGCAAATGACAGTCCTAGCTGAGTACTCGTCTTTGTTGCTGTTGCTAAGCAAAACAATGGTAAAAAAAGCTCCTTTTTCATCTTTTAAATCATAAAAACAACTGAACCATTTGTTTGATATGTGCAGAAATTCATTCTACCTCTATGCCAGCTCAACCCACACACCTCAGTTCACTCTTTCATGTTTTTCATACATACTTGTTCGATTTCTCTAACATATGCCATGACACATCTCAGTTTGATTGTCCTGCACATCCCATATATCCTTCAGGCCACACAGGGTTCATTCAGTTTGTCCTGTTCATCTGGGCTCCAGTACAGCTCATGGTAATATAGATCAGTGCAGGTTTCTGTTCTCTGGATTGGCTGAATATCTTCCCTTGCCAGCTCATGCAGTTTTAGAGTTCAGCAATGGCGTAAGAGATGCTGGCATATTTTTTCATTCTTGCTCTCTTTCCTTCTCCGGTGACTTCTCGCTTTCCTAAAAAAGCTTCCTGTTTTCTTTTCAAATAAAGAAATGTTCCAGACTCCCTTCTCTTCGTTATCTATTTATCAAATAACTTTTTGCATTTCTAATTCTTCCTTTTGTTTTCTTTTCTCTCTTACATTTTCTTTAGCCATCTGTCTACATTTTCCTTAGCCATTCGAGTTTTCACTCATGGGTAGTTAAAAGAAGTTCTAGTCTCACATACATTTTGGTGCGGCTTGATATCTACCCTGTTCTTCAATGACTTGTCTGCTCAAAACCTGCCTTGTGATAGAAAAGTTTTCTCTAATGTAATATTAAACCATTTTGTCTGTAACATGAGTAAGGAAATTCCCACTTAAGGTGTCAGTGAATGGTAACTATCCCTTCCTGATCGATGCTAATCTCTGATCCTGAACCCTGACCTGTAAGACACAGTCAACAAGCGTGTTGGGGAGCTACAGATAACAGTTCACTTTGAATAGTGAGGCAGAGCAAAATTATCAAGTGATTATTAGTCCTCCATAGGGCATTGGTAATAGATTTGCACAAAAAGAGGGGAAATTTCTATCCCTTGGTGATACTGTCTGACATAAGTACTTTCATAGCTGACAGAGATGCTGAAAAAAGAACAGTAAGTAGGAGAAAATATATTCAGTTATACTGAGTGTTTAGCTTTGGTGGCTCTTCCTTTGACTATGGAGTTCAACATTATAATTGTGCTACTCCCAGGTTTTTAATATAATAAGATTACTATAAAAACTCCACCATCAAAACAAACAAACAAACTCTAACATAGCATCATTTTTCAAGTTCCAGTATAGCAGCATGTCCTTTTCCTTCAGGACAGAGAACTCTGAGCACTCATGAGCTCACTGTCAATGAGCACTTTAAAGGAAGACAGGCTGCTGAATCTTGAAAGTGTTTTCTATGCTCACCAGTTACCTTTTGTCTGTCTGCTGGGCACAAATCCTGAGCAAGGTACAATGCTCTACCTCATTTTCTTCAGCCTTTTGCTCTCATCTCTGGAATCTACACCTTTCAAGTGCAGTTAACTGATTACACACAGAAAAGGAATTTAATAAATCACATAGGCACACTGTAAAGGATTTTCATGCATTCCTTTCCTATGTAAATGGTCTGTAACTTTTTCGTGAATCAGGCCTGTAGACTCTTTATTTCACATTTCCATCCTCCTTTCCCTGTAGAATTGCAATTTAAATGATCCTTAAACTTTTGAAGACAATTAAAGGTTAGCTTTGCATATCAGTGACCTACCAGCAATTCCCCTGTAAAGCTCTGATATATGCACAGTGTTTGATCTACACCTGCCTGATTTCAGGAAGGTAGAAGTGTTTCCATGCTGCTCTGAACTCTAGGTAGGGTTAAAAAATAGACTCAGAAGACACCACAAAGTAGCTACCACTTCCTGAAAGCTTCACACAGCTCAAGGACACCATTGTGGATTGCCATGATTTTTGACTTCATTTGAGTTTTGAACAACACATAAATTATTAAAAGGGTTTGGACTGCCTTGGTAGAAGGATTTAAAGGATCTTCCGAAAATACTTTTGGTTGGTTTTGTGTTCTTTTTCTGACATCAAGCCATACCAATATTTTGTTAGAAATTGTATAGCCTTTATTTCCAAAAGCAGGAATTGAGACTTACAACTGTGGCAGTCTGTGCAGCCCCCCTCAACCCGAAACCTGTGATTTCTATATTGCAACAGCCCCATCAGACATGATCTGCATGGGTTCTTAGAGGAAATGAAGGCTGCCTGACAGCTTGGAATGACCATGTGTGACTTGATCAAAGGTGGAGTAAGATGTACCAGACTGTGGGGACTCAGCACGTAACTAGATTTTGAGTGAATTGTGAAATATTTGAACAAGATTCTTTTCCTTCCCTTTCAGCCCTTTCCAACTTCCTCCCTCTGGAAAAGCACTTTAATACATAGAATATAAATTAACAGATCTCCAAAAGAGTTGATACACATTTGAGAAAATATTGTTGCACAGCATGACTGGACAATTTTATTCCATTTGAGACAGATTCAAAAGATGAAAATTACTATAATATTGGAGGATGGAATAGCTCCAAACTCTTTCAGCTTTGTCTGGAACAGACAGAGCTTAACTACTATTGTCTTACACAGTAACTAAATATAAATATTATAAAATATTTATAAATAATGAGTGCCAAATTGATCACATTGTGGAGTTTTACTGGAACATGTAATTCCTGTTATTAATCTGGCATTTATAAATTTTTTACTACTGATCACTTAAGACAGTCATCTGTCCATATAGGCTGTCTTATTAAAAAAACAATAATGAGGAGATGGAAACAGCTTTGTGATTTATTCAAACTCTCTGAGACTGTTTCTGCCAGCGTGTGTGCTGATAAATGTTAGGTTAACTGTTTCTCTGTTTGTTTAACATTCTCCTGAGGAGGGCTTGATGTGACTTAAGCAGTCTGGTATATTTAAAGTACAGCATTAATATCTAGGTTGTGGTGAGGAAGACAAGGAAGGGTCACAGGTGGCACAGACACTGTTCTCACAGTGGATAGCCTTTGTCTTCCTATGTAAAAGTTTATTAGCATCACAAAATACTACTGATCTTGAAAATCTTGATTTAGGAAAATATAGTCTGGAAATTACATTTGCATTGCAAGACTAACAACCTAATGGGACTTTGTTTAGTTTAGTCTAATATCTGTGTTCCACCTTTTTTTTTTTTTGCCTAGGTTTGCATGTGGTTTGGTATACAGCAGCTTTTTCTTAAAAGAAAAAGAAAATTTTTACAACATCCTCAACACACACACAGAAGCACATATTCACACTTGCATCCTTTCAAGCTATTTTCTAGAACAGTCAGTAATACAGATGTGATGAATCAGGCCTCAATTATGATTCCAGTTGCATCCCTGTTTTCCAGGGAGCATTTGGAATTGCTAAAGTAATTCAAAGTCTGAGATTGTTGCCTTATTTTCATGAATATTTGTTATGCCTTGTCTGCATTTGATGGGCATCTGATTAAAATGTAGAAAGCTGAATCCATATGACAGAAAACCTCATTTTTCTCACGATAGACAGACTGAAAGTAAAGAGAATGTACTAGAAAAAGCCCACTAGATCAAGTAATCCCAGTAAGATTATGCAAAAGTGGTTGTTGTTTTTTTTTTTTTTAAATCAACCATTATGGAAGAAACTATCATTGAGCATCAACTATGGAAGACCCAGGCTGTTAGAACTTCACTTGGTGAGAAGAGATGATGGAGACTGCTCTGTGTCCAAGTTTTTATTCACCTGCAATTGCCAAAAAACCACGCATCAGGCTTCAAGGGAAGTGCTCTCTATAGAAGGATTTAGAAAGTAGATTACCTAAAAGCTGTCAGCTTTCCTTTGGGTGAAATGATAAAGTTGACAACCAGATAGTTTTAGTTTTGGATGAGCTGGCTCTGAGGCTGCAGATGTTACAGAAAATGTAAAATATTACCTTCTGAATTACCTTTCATTTAATGGAGTGCCTGGTGTGTATAAATGAGATTACCCCTAAGAGATATTAATTCCAAAAACTGGGTCTGCTGTTTATCCATAGATTCAAATAACTTTTGGTCTTTGAGCCCACAGTCTGACTAAAGTTTTCAAAAGAAGGTCAGAGATTCAGGACTGCAAGGCTTTCATCACCAGACATACAGCTGCCCTTAGGGCAGTTTCCTGCACTTTCTAAAGTATCACCTGACTAAAGAAGCCAAGATGATTTTTTCAGATAATATCCTGAAAAAATTGACAACTTTTGGTCCTTTAATACCTTCAATTTGGGATGCTAGTCAGCATCAGCCTCTACTACCTGAATAACTACTGTCCAGTCGTCATTCTCTGGAGTTCAGAATGAAATATTAGGGTAAGTTAAAGTTGTGGTCTATTTTCAGAATCCCTAGATGGGCCTTATTATTTCTCCTAAAATACTGATTCAGTGACTGTTACACACGCAAACTAAAGTCCTGATGTCTTTAAGTTAAAAGCCACACTTATGGCTTATATAAAATAATAATTTTATAGCTGTGGGGTCTGCCAAAGAAAAACCAGAAAATATCTGTAATGTTACCACTGTCATGTTGTTATTAGACACAGTAAAACATTCCTAAAATGCAAAAATTAAATCTGCTTCCATTGTAATATACTTAATTAGAATATTATGTTATGTCCAACTACACATTGCTTGTAAAATCTCTTTGCCAAAAGTTCTTTTGAAGTAGAAAGGCAGAGATGACATAACAGAAATAATTGAGTACCTGATGATCCAGTTTATCAAAGCTCTCTGTTTCTCCAGTTTTCACTCTTCCTCACCTGAGTTGGGAGAAATCAACACTTGTCACTTGTAGATTTAACTGCTTTGGACATTTCTGAATAGGGCATGTTATTGGGGGGTTTATGTCAGTCTTAATTAGCTGTGTTTTCTGCTTTCAGGTTTGCTGGTAAGTCTAATCATACCACTGTCAAGATACTGTTCTGTTTAACAGGTGCTAAAATGTATTAGGCTGACAACAACTATTGTCACTGAATCCTTTCTGTGTTTTTGAAGTAGCCAGAGATAATTACTTATTATTATTTCTCAGAAGTTTCACGAAGTGGAAGTCCAGGTATAAGAAGATGTATTTGGTCTGTGCTTTGAAACCTAGGCCTTAGTGGCCAACATGCTGATTTCATACAGTCAGTAACAGTGGGATTCATGGTGACCAACCAGTTGCAGTGATGCAACCACATAAAATACTGGATCTCAGGAGACACAGAAAAAATTCAAGACAGGAAAGTTAGAAATGGATCCCCAAAGCCATTTCAGGGGTTGCAACCAAGTCCAATGAACTCTATTAATAAAGTGAATCTAGTATAAAGGAATCCAATGTCTGGACACTCTAAAATTTATCATGCAATGGGTTAAGCAAAGCTCTCAGCTCCAATATAAACATTTGGAATAGCTTTTTCTCTCAGTCAGACAATGAAGAAAGTTTGCCAATATGGAAACAAACCAGAAATGCCACACTGAGGGAGGAGAATTTATTTAGCTGTTTTCTACCAACTCTGGCAAACAGACAACGAAAGAGCCCTCAATCTTCTTCGGGGATCTATGGACATTTGCCACTCAGTTATACCTTGGAGTTTTTTGTACTTGTCATACTTAAGGAAAAAAGAATCAGTTGGAGAATGCATATTTAGATGGCATGAAATTATTCAGTTGGATGCTAACACTTGACAGGATCTCTACAGTTTTAACTACTGACATAGTCGTTTTCTTCTTGTGTCCTTTCTGCATAAGCCACTTCTGCAAACAAGCAAACCACACCTCGTTGTTTGTTCTTGTTGCTCTGTCATCACCTTCAGCTGGTGGCCTTTGTTTCTTGCATGGGAAGAGATAATAAGCAATAGATACCCTCCAGCTTCATTGCTGCTCCTTCTGGAATGCATGATGATTTATACTGAGAGTACTGTGCCATACAGAGATTTCAATACCACAGCCATTACTACAGTACACAAACTTCTGTCTGCAGTGCATTAAGCAACATATTCCAATATCTATATATAAGCTTCATCAGTGATGTAGAGCTGGACTGCCTTGTTCGTAGCCTGCTGGTTAGGTGAAATTTGTGAAGGCAATTCAGTTACTGATGTACGTCCTTCTCATTCCTCACTCTTTAAAATAAGGATCAAAACGCGGACAGGTTGTCCTGGCAACCTGCTCAAAGGATCAAACAATTCCTCTCCCAGGTACGAACAGATGAGGTGATAAGAGATGCTGTGCTGGTCATACATTGAATATATCTGCTGGTGACCATATTCTTTACTTCCTTTTGCAGTCAGCATCTGTAGTTTCTTCAGACAATTTATAACACATGCTTTCAATACAGGGCAGGGGGATGCAGGAGTTTTTATGAGTGGGATCAGAGTGCAGTTATTAATTATTTTTGTAGTACTATAAACATACAGAGTTCTCTCTGTTCTTCCTACGATAGCTAACAATGCAATTTAGCACAATTAAATGGATGAAAGAAACAAAACATGGGGCAGTTAGAAGAGGGGTAAGGACAGAGGTTATAGCATTATAGCTACATGGTTAGGCAGAAAAAGCTAGCATGTAAATGTAAATTTCACAAGGTAAATGTATGAGAATAGAAATAAGAAACAAAATAGAATTAAATGAAATAAATAAAATAAATCTATGTCTTTTATATCATGGAATTTAGTAATAATGATAACAGAGGTCTCTGTAGTACACCAAATGAGGTTACCCTTGCTATTAGATTGTCCAATTCAGAAGGAATAAAAGTTAACAACTGATCAAATCAAATTAAAATATAGACTCCCCAGCATACCCTTTCATCATGCTTTAATGGCATGTAAAAAGCACGTACTTAGATAACCAGGTGAATCTGAGCAAATCTTTATGCACAGATGTCACGGACAAGGACTTACCTCAGCTTTTTACAATATTCTTTTGAAGAGTTGCAAATCTAAAACTAAATCCAAATGTATAATTACTTAGGGATTCTATATCCAGAGAGCAGACTCGGATCATTTGTGAGAGCAAAACCAGTCCAGCATACAAGAAATCTTTGAACTGTACATCCCATTTAAGGGTACACATAAGCTTGTATATGAAGAACAATATCCAGCTGAAAAGTCAAATAAAAAGGGGCAGTAAAGCTAGCCTTTCCTGGAAGCAATGCCAGAGGGAATCTAAGGGAATTGGCTTTGTGGAATTATTTGGAAGGTGGATTCAAAGCATACTATTATCATTCTGAAATATTCCTCTCCCGTGGAATTAAATTTTGTGAATTCATCTTTATTTCTCTGCAGAAAGAAAAACTATGTAAGTTACTCTCCTCTTCCAGCTTCAAAATCCTGGTGGTTGTTTCTGTCCTCGTTAGGGTGTCTCTGAGTTTTGCTATTAACCTCCAAAGGAATAAGACTTGATTGTAATACTACTTCAGGGGCCTCTGAAGATTCAGTTGCTCATCCACTTTTATATGTAAATTACATAAATCATTGATTTATATGAAACTGAGGGGAAGGAGATGCTTGTGATTTTGCTAGGTAGAGAATCAAGGCCTATGTAATTGTCAGCTCTAAGAGTTACAAAATTAAAAGAAAAACAAACCCCTTCAGAATAGCGAGAGTATCCAGTTCATCATCATTCTGCAAACTGGTACCTTTATGGGTTTTATTCTTTTTCTTTTCCGTCCCCACTGTTCTTAATAATTCAGTACCTTCTTTCTTTAATCATATTATTAAAGGCAATAGACTGATGATTCATTTTGCTTTCTTTGCTCTCTCAGTGATGTCCATTAATGAAGACTTACTTTTCAGCGCCATTGACTCTGTTACCTAAATTATTTATTTGGTTGAGCAGTTCACTGTATCAAACTTTTTTTCGTAGTGTAGCAACTACTTATAGTTCAGATTAGAGTTTCATATTGATTTTCTCCTGGAAAATGTGTATGAAATGGATTGTGCTTTAAAATGCCAGAAGTGGTAAAAGCACAGCTAAAGAAGGTATAGCTAAAAAGATAACAATAATTCCTCTTGCTGTAGCAGCTTTTACATTTGTTCTTCTTTACATCTCGAATAAGTAAAAGACTTTTGAAAACTGTCATGGTGCTGAAATTCCCATAAAGAAGCTGATTTTCTGCTGGTTAGGATATTGGCCTAAGGTATCAAAGTCAGATACACATTTTCTGCCTTTTGCACTCAGCACAAAGTATTAGTCCCCAGCCACTCTAAATCAGAAAAAAACCCAGATTTTAATGTCTTCCACACCGAAAACCTGTACACCAAATCATCACCTCCAGAAGACTTCATGTAAATGTTCAAAGAATGAATACATATTAAGAATATTTATTTCACAGAAAATTTTTGAGATGCTTCACTTGTGTCAATGATTGCCAATTACACCCTTTGTCCTGACTCTAAGGAAACCTAGGTTGCTTGTTGGATATGTTGGTATTGCTCAACTTCATTTTCTCCCAGTTTTTTTGTCTCCTAAGACCATCAAATTCATAATGCCTCCTTCAGCTGCTTTCACAACTGATCCTACCATCCTTTCCTACCCCTATCTCCTAATAAAAATATTTTTAAATATTTAATTGCTTTCAGTCTTTCGTGTAATCCAGTAAACAGAAGTATTTGTTTCTACACAAATTCTTGAAAAAAAAATAGTCTGATAAATTCTCTCCATTGTGCTTCATATGACATTGTAAAAACTTATTTTCTTTGTTATGCCCACCTTCATAGACTTCTGCATAAGGTTCATATCACTGATTCAAATTCTCCACTGTAGATGAATATTGGCAAACCTGTCAGTCCCAAAAAAAACAACCCATTTCTGTGAAATAATGTTACTTTTGAGGAACAATATTTTCTTCATCTAAATACAGTAGTTTGGGATGATGGAAAAGGCTTTTTCCATTTAAAGTCCATGATCATCTGCTTCTTCGATTCCTAGGAATATCTGTACAGTTCTGACAAATTATGTAGGATCTGTGTAAAGCAGTTATCAGAGACAAGGGTGGAAGCTTGATTGAGTACAAAAGAGTACAAATTAGTAGAAAGTATAAAAGAAAAATAGAAGGTGCAACTTACAGCAAAATGTGACTAATACTTGGCAGATGGAAAGGATCTTTATTTTCTATTTAGTTTGTTATGGGAATGATACAGAAAAAGCTTTGCAGAAGTATTGGAAATTCCTTTACTTGAGACCTAGTACCACCACCTGTAGCTATGTCTGTAGAATGTGACTTTGGGAGAATTGACAGAGGCCATTGTATTTTCTCCAGATAGCAGGAATGTTTGTTCCTAGGCATGGCGTGACACCAAGTACCATGGTGTTTCAGCACTGTACAAGTAATATCAAATTTTATTTTGAAGCATTTTTTGATCAAGAAAATATTTGATCTCTCCATTTTTCAGAAACAAACAGAAGCACAGAGGAAGATTTAAAGTCATATTTTTCTCTGTAGTAGACCATGAAACCATTTATTATGTGGGAGATGAATGATATTTCCCATCAGGGAAATCCCAGGGTAACCCCACCCTTGTAAGCAATTACATATGGGAGCAAGACCATCCTTTAAATGACTAATTTGTAATGAAAAAGAAATTTTTAGCAAACAGACTGAGAAATGTCACTCAGATCCTTAGCGTATATCTTATTAAAAACCAGATTGGCAATACTAAGTTTTCAGTGTATCCCATTATTGGTCCTTAATTCCAGTAACATAGAGCAGATTCCCTTCTCATTACTGCTGGGTTTTATTGTACAATAGAGGTAACAAATATATTATTTTCCATTTGACAGCACAGAAAATCATGTACTTATTTTCAAACCCAGTCCAGACCATATCACCCCAATCTTTCATACCCTGAAATCTTCAGCACCATTCTGTACTGAAAAAATTGAGATGGAAAGTGTTTTGAAAATATTTGACTAATGAATTTAAGTAGCTTTTATTAAATATTTTCTGAACTTAAATGCCTAGAGAATACTTGGAAAAAGAGTGTCATTTTTGAAATATCAGTTCCATAACTTCTGAATTAGTGAAAGCACTCTAGATAAAATTCCAGGCACTTCTTAGAGTGAATTCCTTCCCAGCCACCTCTTCACAGCCCAACAAGCTCCTCTCTACAAAAACTTTTACTCGAGATGAAAGACTAGACATCATGCTGCTTATCTGGACTCTTAAATGTTTCAGCAGAAAAAGCAAACTATATGAAAAAAGTAACAAAACCTGAGGTAGGAAACAACTTGCAGACATTTAGAGTATTCTGAGTGCAGCCTCATGCCCCTGCTCCAAGGGATTTCTCTGTCTGTTCTCAAGTCGCCACAGACATGGTGCAACTGCATAATCATGGTTTAGATTGTTGAGAAAAGAGTTGCATGATAAAGAACTGTAAGAAGGGGGCTGGTTGAACCCTCCTTGATCAAAAACTGATTTCAATTCTCTGCTCTTTCGCTTGACCCCTGCCAAGGGTCCCTGCCCATTCCTGGCCATGTACCCCCGTGATCCAGACTTGATCCTGACTCACTGACTTGTTTTCATTGCTTGGACTTGCACTTGCCTCACAGATTTGTCTGGCAACCCCTGGACTGTTGGCTGACCCTCATTGTGATCACCAAACTTGCTGTTCTCTGCTTCGGGTATTATAGGACTGGACCTTTGTTAGTGCAATCACAGCCTTGCACCTGCCTTTGGTCACCCTTGGCTCCTGGTGCCCTTTTCTTTAGAGAGTAGAGAGCATCCTGCTCTTGCTGCTCTCAGACAGTATTTTCAAATGCCATAAGAAATCATAACACACACACTCAAAAAAATGAGAGAAAAAAATAGAAGACAAACACAGCAATGGATAAAAATCCTTTGCAGGTCACCTTAGGCATTGCTTTTTTGTCAGAAACCAATTTGAGTATTTATAGCCAAGTTAAAACCCATTGAAAGCACAGGTCAAAATGGAAACACTGACCCTTGCCTACTGCAGGGCTAGTGATCATCACCCCTGTCTAAGTACTTGTAAGCTGCTTGCAATAAAAAAAACCTCTTAGTTTCAGCCCTCCAAGTGTCAGCCCTCTGTACTGGTTAATATTATCGAGGGAATCCTTGCCTGACAGAAAGTAATTTAGGATCCATTAAATATGATTACTTGGCCTTGAAAATGATGGATATTGAACAGAATTATAGGATCACTTTACAAAAGAAAGGTCTCTTTTACATCCTTTCTTGTGGGGCATTAAATAAAGTCTGAGAAAACTCCTAAGGGATTTCTGGCATTTATGGGTTACATTTATGAAAAGAAGGATTGATATTCATATTAAAAACTCTAAAAATTTAACAGGGTGATGTGGTAAGCACATGGACAGCTGAGACATGTCTAAAAAGTGAGTGACATGTTCACCAACTGTTTTCATTGCTTCAGTTATACTAGAGATATGAAAAGTGCCTTTAATATCAGACTAATCTTTCATGTACTCTATTGGAATATTAACCCCAAGCGGTTTCCTAAGTTCCCCATACTTTTCACTATATGTCTGTTTTTAACTGAAGTATTTATGCCAGAGGTTTTCAAAATTCTTAGGTCACTGTTTTCATCAATGTCCTTTACTAGCCATATGTTGAAAGGGAATTTGTATAGAGTTCTATAGAGGCTTGATATGTTTATGCTGCTTTTACCTAACTGAAGTCTATTCCTAAGAACATATTTTAGGTACATGGGAGGTTTAACCTCTTCATTTCTAAAACCTCTGCCTAAAGTTCAAAAATACAATGAAAATAGATGGTTTAATCTTCCTCATAAGTAAATTTTTAAACTTTTAAAATAAAAGTTTTTAAATTTTATTTTTATTTTTCCATGGGAAGGTGGACTGGGTGACTTATCCTATGGAGAAAGTAAGAAATATGGCCCCCAAAATTAGAAAAAAATGTTTCTGGGCTCCCCCTGAAAATAAATCCTTCTCAAGAATCAAGGAGAAAATGGAAAGAAAATAAAAAGAAGATAATAAGGAATAATTAGGTCTTCTGCTGTGATCTTCCTCATCTCATTGTTTCCCCATAAGAAGGTGCCCTAGAAACCACAGCATCCTGACGTCCGGATCCTCACTCTGATTATTCTCTACAGATAAGGGTTCACCTTACAAACAGAAATTTCAGACACTTTATACCTGAATCTCCCTCATTAACCATAAGGCAGCAAATTCATCATTAAGACAAAAAGCACATTCATCATCTAGCTCATGGACAGGAACACAGTTTGGGCACAGCACAAGGCATGGCCCACTGACAAATCCTGGCTTGTGCGCTTTCTCTTCTGAGATTAGGAGGAGGTTTAATATATCTTTGATGTAAGTTTCAAGCCAGTATTGTCAATGAACTCCCTGACAAACTGATTTTTGATTGCAGTGTGTATGTTGAGCATATATTTAGACATTGCAAGACTGTGGATGTGTACTTTGAACCATTCATATACACTGGCCTTTAAATTTTAGTTATTTTTTAAAACATTAGTATATCCTCTCAGTGACATTAAATCACCCCTCTGGTTTCTAGATCTGAGTGTATTCAGTGCACACTGGAAGCAAGCCTGACCCCTTCCAGAGGCAGCCTTTCTTCTACTTCACATTATGTGGGATGGCTTGTACCTGTGTAAACATGGCACAATATTTTATGGGACTACAGTGCTTTAATTTATACTGACAACAGCTGCTACATGCGTAGAGCTGGGGAGATCTTGGGAAATCTCTGCTTCAACAGCAAACTAGGTTAACTCTGAGCTGTTTTCTTTTGACTAGTAAAACAGCAACACTCAGCAGCTTCGTGCCTCAGGCACACATCGCATACAGACACATGGGTTTAAATTCCAGTTTTGCCAACTGCAGAGCAGAGCAGTGAAGTGGGATTTTCCACATCCCCTATGAATACCTTAGCTATTTGTATGTTCAGGAAGAGGGACAGTCTCACTTTCCAGTTTCAATCAGGAAAAACACATGCTTGAAATGAGAACTTCAGCAAAAAGGGTTGTGTTAAAACCGATAGATGGCTCAAAAAAAATAGTTTCAGTGAATGAGTATTTTCAAATAAAAAGGTGGTTTCATCAGGCAGTTCTTAACCAGTTCCACTGATGTAAGCTTTGCACAAATTTTGGCGACTTTATAATATGTAAGAAAAATGTAATTAAATTTACACAGAAACATTTCCTGATAGTATCATTATAGTTTCATAATCCTCAGCATACAAATTAATGCAGTACTTAACCTCTCCCTTTTTGAAAGGAATTTATGATTACATATCTGGGAATATTTAGAAACATACAAAGTTTCTTTTTGTTTATTTTTTCTTTTCAGTATATGACTGGAGTCCTGCTGGAGATAATGATACCTGAAAAGTTCTATCAGCCAAGTATAGAAGGAGATGCAGAGGAAAAAAAAAGATATGTGGTTGTAAAGAAGGGAGTACTAGTCAGCCTTTGATCATGATACTAAAAATCTTTATTAACTATATTCCAATGCATGGAAGTGCACATAAAAATATTTTTTTAATTATGCAAATCTAATTATTCCTTAGACAGCCATCTTAGGTAGCCAGACTAAGTCAGAAACACATTTTTATGGTGGCAACATAAATCCTGCCAAAACAGGAGCTCATAATGGAAGTGCTAAAACAACCTTAGCACTTCAAGTGCAAAGAGTATAATCAAATTTAAAAACTATTTTATCTCATCCATTAATTGTATTGTCACAAGCTGGCTGTTCAACAGGAAAATAGATGATGACAGCATGCAAGCAAAATAAATCAGGATCAATTGATGCTGTTTGTCATATGTATTTTGTAAGTTTTAAGAATAAAATACATTACACAGTTTTCAGTGTTGCATTTTTTTAATAAATGCTGCTGATTGATGCTGAAGTAATCCAGCAAGTTGTGTTGCAGCATACATTTTCTTGTGCATCTTTCTCCTCTCAGTGCTAGAAGTGAAGATAATGAGAAGTTGCAATACCCAGACTGGAGAGAACAACATTTCATTCTGTGAGAGAGTTTAGAAATGTGTCCTTTACTTTACTTGAGTGCATCAAAACAGTGTCCTAAGTTTTTTAGTTTCAGGCTCTTCTACATATACCTTTGAAATTTGCCAGGTTTTTTTCTAAGGGTTAAATCATTTGCAACACCAGCTCTCACCCTGCTGTGCCTATACATATGCACCTAAGCATCTTTCCTTTGCATTTCTGTGATTACCCTGCACTACAGCATTTTAAAAACAGTGCTGAACACCATGGTCATACATCACGATACTCTGCTGTTACCACATGTATTTCTGGATTTATGATGTCATGCACTGTTGGAACCCTACCAGAAAATGATAAAATTTCAGACCAGGAGTGAAACTAAATAGATTCTATAACTTCTCTTGTTTCATGCTATCATTTTTTCTTTCATTGTTTTTCTTTCTCCTAAACAGTGCCATTTTCAAGGTACTGGCAGGTACCAGTACTGGTACCATTTTCAAGGTACTGGCTGGCCTGGAGAAGACAGTGGAGATCTGTTATTCCTTACGGTGATTAATATAGATAGACTCCTGAACAAATATCTGAAGTTGTGCTATGACATTAAAACAAAGATTCTGAAGATATGAATGAAGACATGGCTCAGCAAATATTGAATGGAACTGAGAGGAATCTTATGGTGCACTCAAACAAAAACATAGGACAGTGCCGGACTGTGAAGAGCAGTAAAGCCGTTATGAATTGGCCAACTTTGACTATTGCTGATTAGCAGGTAATTACGGCATTCTTAGTTAATCAGTCATTCATCTCGAAATTAAGATGTTTGCAACTACTGAGTGAGCATCTTTTTCTCTTAAACCTGGGTAAAACATAAGAGGTTATGTTGGTTTGTGGTCATTGGGTTCCCAAAATGTGCTAAGGCAAGTAATGGGATACATGGAACCATTTTCCTTTCACTCCAGTTGTCAGTATTCAGTAACAGAAATGAAACCTTCTCTTTGGACTGGTGTTTTGGTTTCTAATCTTTCTATATATTGTACTGATCTCTGCTAAGTGACTTTTAGGTGCTGGGATTGTTTATCTATTCATTGGTGGAACTTCTACAGGTTATTACGTCTTCTTAACTTTTTGAAGTTATTAAGTTGTTACTAGACAAAAGATGTGTGGAAAATGTGTATAAAAAAATGTTCCATGTAAACTCAGAATTCATTATAGGACGGCAAAATTGTGGCATGCTTTTGCTGGAGACAGACCCTACATAGTGAAGCACCTTCAGCTTTTGACTTACTGAAATAAGAGTTTGAATGGAAAGTTACCAAACTCAGACCACAGAGTCCAGGAAGTTGTTCATAACATTATTTGCTTTCTGACTAAGGGTTAAAGCAGAAGCTGGAAACTAAAGACTGCATCAGGATTTTCAGAATAACTATAGAGTAGTGATCACACTGCTGGGCAGATGAAGTATCAGAGTGAGTTTTGAAGGCAACGGTATCATTTATCCACACAGTTTGGCTGTGGAAGTCTTTCAGAGGTTAGCTCTGGTCAGCACACTCAGTACAACCAGCAAGAAAGTGTCTTCTTCTTCTGGCTAACTTAAGAATGTGCGTTAGGTGAAGACAGGTCCTGGAACTTCATGCCTAAGCCTGGCAGCTTGCTTATGCTATCAGTCTGTGCAGTGGTATCAGATGACTGATGTCAAACAAACAAAGTAGTTTGGACTTTGTCCTAGAAAAGCCCCAACATACCCACTGGGGCAAGGATAGACAGGGATGGTGAACAGATGAAATTCAGATTGTCATAAATGGAAACACAACTACTTCCAGATTTTAAGAGGATCACATGGAGCTCTTAGGATTGACCAGACATACAAGATATATTGTTTCACATAAGGGACATCAAGAGTACTTAAACTACAAATAGCTGACAATGTCCATAACATATGGTAAATGATGATCTGTGGAAGTAAGGGATGGGACCCTGAAAAATCAGCATTTCCTATCTCTTAAATGCAAAAGGCAGTAGACAGATGTGGGCTGGCATTTAAAGGTGGTACACTCTCATGACAATTCTGGAGTAGTCAAAGACACACAAGTAAATGTGTAGGCTGAAATGAGTACCCATAATATATTTTAATAAGTAGAGGGCTTTGGCAGCTGTGTAAAATTTACCAATGTTCTATTTTCTTCTTTTTGTTACTCATGTTAAGGTAATTTAAAGCTAAAGTCAAAAGGGTGAAGCACTGTGAGAGGGAAAATATCTTTTACCTTAATATCCAACCCTGTAGATCTTATGCAAGTAAATATCTAGCCTTAGAAGCCAAAAGTGTATTTTTCTCCAAGCTAATAATTTTATCCTCCCTGCAATATGACTTTAGTTGACATTAAGCACATCTATTAAATTTCAACATATTTCTTGAGTTATCAGGTAATTTGATAATTTGACAATTTGATTTGTCAAGATTCTCTGCAGTGTAGATAAAACTAATTGTATTGACAGACAGGAGTTTTTGGGGAAGTCAATACAAGGGACACTGGAGTTTAAGAATAGAAAGGATTTCGTAGTTCATCAAATCCAATTTCCTGCTGCCACGGGTGGTCAAGGGTTTAATGTTCTACTGCTGTTATATTTCTGGAAAAATAAACATACAGCTTTCCTATTTGTCTCACTTCAAGCCTTACAGGTTTTTCTGCTGCTTAAGATTCTCAGTTTTCCTCTCCCTTCCCCTACTTAGTGATCCATATGGAAAATTGAGGCAAAATATTCAAAGGTATTTTGAACCATGCATAGTTTATCCTCCATTGCTCCTTCATCTTCAGTGAAAAGGGATGTCACTTAATGTTCTCTTAAATTTATGTGGATGAAGAACCTTTTGTTATATATACTTTTAAGACTTACAATGTTTGATTTTTGGTAAATATTATTTCACCACTATACTTTGCATCACTGATGCTTAGCTTTCCTTGCTGATCACTATTTGGTTTAATTAATTCTTCTAATTTCTTGAAATTCACCCTTTCTTTTGAAATCAATAAACCTGAAGACCAACTTCTATTAATCCACCAGCTAATCAAAATGTTATCTGTATGTGATCACTTAAAAGGTTGTTTCTATGACCAGCTATTCTTTAGTGTACATATCACTTCAAATGTAAATCAGTTCTAAAATAGAATCAGCTCTATTTGATTCAGTAATCATTCAGTATTGTCTACCACATCTGGGGATAACTGGTTCTGAATATTCTTATTGACACTTTTTTCCCAGGGAGTGACACAGAAACTGATCTGTCCAGCAGTAATTTTGACTATTGTGCTCCTAGCTCATTTATTTCTCCTTAATTAAAGCTGTGGTCCCACAGATCTATAAGCCAGTTTAAATGGTAGATCCTTTTATCTTTCAAACCTCCATCAGCTCCAACTGCCTTTAATTTTGTCCCTAACCCCATCTCCAGTGATGGAGACCTCACAACATCTCTGGGCAACCTCTTCCAGTGTTTTATCATTGTCAAAGCAAAAAAGCTGGGGATTTTTTCCTCATGTTTAGGTGAAATATCCTGGGTTTCAGTCTGTGCCTCTTGCCTCCTGCCCTTGCACTGGCAACCACTGAGAGCAGTCCACCTCCAGCTTCTTCCCTCCCTCCCTCCCATTATGTATTTAAACACATTGATAAGTTCCCTGCTAAGTCTTCTCTTTCTGAGGCTAAACAGTCACAGCTCTTTGAGCTTCTCCTCACAGAGCAGATGCTACTTAATCATCTTAGTGGCTTTTTGCTGGACTCATTCCAGTATGTCCAGCGCTCCCTTGTACTGAGGAGCCCAGCAGTGGGCACAGTACTGAGAACATGTTTAGTTTTCTCCAGATCTGTTTTTGTTTATGTTCATTTGACTAGTTCCACAAAAGGAATTAATTTCCATTTTATGAAAAGTCGTTTTTAGCTCCTGCATGCATATGTATACCTTGGAATTATATTGCACAATTTAATGTCTCAGTGTTGTAAGGAATACTTTATCACTCAGAGGCCACCTAAACTAGCAAATGGCACTGGATGTGCAAAGTCAGAAACTTAAAACTCACATATTAGACACAGCACGTGATGATTCTATATGATTTTATATTCACTTTTACATCATCAGAAATTTCTTTTAAATTGAAACAAATGAATCTACAGGAAGGAGGTGAAGAGAAGGGGAACGTTCTATGGAGTATGTCAATCTGTAGATTAATTAATACATTGATTCCATTTGAGAGCCTGAATGTACCTGTCTTCCCACTGAGATACCCACTGTGCAATCAGTGGTAATTTAAAAATCAATTGCTCTTCTGTAGTAATTAGGTTTGTCCATTTAAACAGATATAATTGATAGAGCCTGCAACTAATTTCAAAGCAGAGATTCTTTAGGGATTCTAGAGATTAAGAGCTGTGAACCAGCAATTTGTGAGTTTTTCACTCAACAAATGAACATCTACATACACTGGTTTGTGTATAAGTTTCAAGTACATTATACCAGATAAGAAAATTATTTTGAAATATACTGCTAAGCAAAGCATAATGTATTGCTAGACAAAGCAAAAAAGTTAATGACAGTGATTGCAGTTAAGTACAACTGTATCCTAAAGGTACTGAAATATAATTATTCTTACATGTCATAGAACTAAATGTGTTGCCTTTAAAATTTCATCATATTCTTTTGAAATTTCTCTTTCTTTTCCCTACATTTTTACAAATCTGGCTGAATAAAGTTTACTTTCCTCAAAAATTTCATTAGAAGTTGTTTTCTGTTTTGAGCATACAGAGAGAATTTATGGAGCTCTTGCCACACAGTGCGTAATCAAATAAAATATGATACTTTGCACATGTAGAATACATATTTCTGAGATTCATTAAACAACTATCTTCCCTCAAGGCAATTCATTGTTATGCACCAGAGGGCTTTAAGATGGACTATTTAGGGGAAAAAAAAAAAACAGGCAGAAAATAGGACAAGAGAAAAAGGAAGAAACCTAAGACTAACATGAAATGCATATTCACAGTTTTAAAAGCCTTTGCAATTTACTGCAGCCCTGAGGTGGCATTAATTGACACATTAGCAAGTTATATACTGTGTTATGTGTCTATTTAGCCTATAACACAATAAAAATAACACCAGGGGAATCGCTGTAACACATTGCATATACAGCTTGTGTTTAAAGTAGGGAACACCTTACAAAAGCAGACAAGAGCAGATTAATGATAATGTGTTGCAGTTAAGTCACAGACTGTCCCTGCAACTCATGTAATTGAATTGCCAACTGTCAGCTTGCAGAGGCATCTTCACAATATTTTAAGGGAAAATCTTATACTTCGTAAAAACTAATGGCAATAGAAACTTATTTGAATGAGGCCTGGCTTTCCATATCAATATGGAATACAGCATATACCCACAAAAAGACTAATCACTCATTTTCTGTTAAAATTCAGACTGAGAAGCTAATACCTACCCCAGATAGTATGCCTTCTACAAGAAGTGGAGCAATATGCATTTAGAATAATAAGGTAAAAGGGTTACATAACTTATGTTCTTGTGTAAAATTTTCTTTTACAAATTAAGGAACAACTCAGCATTTCAGGATCTTGAAATTCAGCACTAGCCAGTGAAACTATTCTATTGCACAATTTTTATTTAAGGAAAGTTCAGGAATTCTTTCATTGTTAATTTTTTACATTTCATTTTCTTTGAAAAAAAATAATTTAAAAAAGGATCTTGCAAGTAACACTATAGGTGTTGCTAGAGCTAATTCTGTATAACCTCTCAAGTGCCAGATAACAATCATGCAGCTTGTTTCAGTATGCTCCTGGTTTATCATATGTTAAATGTAAGCTCATCTAGATAAGTAAAACAAGGATAATATGTATACCAAAGCATGCACATTCTGAATATTCTGCATATTCTTAGCATGTAGAAAACTGCTACAAAATGTTAATATTAGTGTGCATGGGGAATGAATAGCATCTGGCTGTGGAAGCATCAGAAAGCAAAACCAGCTGGAGAATAGTTAAAAGAATGGTGTGTATCCACAGCACCTCAATTAACAGGTCATCAAGATCCCAGCACACATCTACCTACAGCTTTGAAGCTCACAAGATGAGGCAAAGGGCAGCGAGTAAATCCCAATGACTTGCTGAAATGTGAAAATAAGCATGGTCAGGTTACAAAAAGATATATCAACAACCAAGATGTGGAAAGAAGGCATAAGTGAATGGCTGAAATCAGTTTAGATTTAAAATAAATCCACTTTCCACTCCTAGGACGTCTTGCTACATTGTTGCAACATGATTCCCTACAAACCCTGCCTATTTTTCCTTTGGCATCATAAAAACATATAATTGACTCCACGTGTTTGCAGTGTTTTCTACAAAAACATAGTGAATGAATTCACCTGTTTTGTTATAACTGAGCTAGGATTGAATATATGATCCAAAAATTATACTTTCTGCTAATTTTCAGGACTACACAAGAAGATTCTCAGCTGGTATTTATTGCAACAGCTCCATTAAAATCAAGAGAGCTTCAACAATCTACACCAGCTGTGGGTCTGCTACACTAGTTTGCTACCAGGCACATGCAGAACTCAGCTGCTTGTGTACTTGCTTCAGACCAGTCCAGAGGTTTCATGAACAGGCTGCTACGGCTGGACATACTTTAAAATTAAATAGATGCTTTAGAAAGAAATATATATATATTCAGGTGATCTGCAGTTATTAAATGACGAATAATATTTCTGAATAGCTTTATGAGATGGACGTGGCAATTATTATGCACTTTTTATAGCTAGGGAATTGACATCTAGAAGCCTAAGTGACTTCCCTGTGGTCATATAGTGTTTCCAAGCTTTCAGCTCTAGGCTGTCCCAATCCCCATTTTAACCACAAGACTTGGCTCCCTTTCAGGGAGGTTAATACGTGACTGTATGCTACTGAAGCAACAGTCAAAACTAGCTAAGCTATTTGCTCGAGCATTTCATCTTAAATGGAAATAAATTGTGTTCTGAAGTGTTAAAATTTGGCTTGTGTGTTGTAAACTAGGTCAGATGTTATTTATACCACTGGCAATGAGAATGATTTGATTTCTAATATTGCTAAGCTAAGAAGTAGTGATTGTTCTACAGACATTTTTTTCTAGGTATCAGAAAAGGACATTTCTAGGTATCTCAAGGACAGTTCTTCAGAGACACCAGGGCCTGCAAAATTATCCTTAGGCTAGTAAATGCTGCCAACTTCTCTTTCATTGATGTATACAACATTCATGAGTAAACAATTACTTTTTATATATACAAGAGTTGTTTGGAGTTTCCTCAGCACAGATGATTTCTACTTGAATTCCCAGTAGGACTGGAAGAGAGGGCTTAACACCCTGAGCAGAAAGAGTTAGTTACCGCAGCCTTTTTTAAACTTTACTAATTTACATATTTGATTTTTTTGTTGGTTCTGCCCTCTTCTGTTCCTCTTGCTAAGAGTCAGATCCTAGCCTCATCCATTGTATGTGGAGTCTTGGTAAAAGGACAGCTGACAAAAGATGAGTGAGCTGGCAGTCACGTTTTTCTAGGAAATTAATGCTGCACGTGCATATAATTGTTTAATTTCAGTCTGCATGAACAAAAGAAAATAGGCAGAGCTCTTAGGAAAAGGCATGAGAAAAGGAAACCTCTTATAAACTTTATCTCAGGGAATTACTTATTTTGTCTTCAGTATTGCAATTTCACTCACAAAGATGGTCAAATCAATTATCTGATGTTTAGAAAGGTGGGGTTTGGCGAGTTGTCTTTTTTTAAAGGAAAGAGGAAAGCATACAAGACTGGTCCTCTCTATTCCTGGGATACGGCAGACACCTTAAAAATAAAAAATTTTGAAAACCAGAAAAAAATCTGCAATCTGTCTTTATGTGCTTTCGATAAAGAGTTTAAGATTTGACTAATAGAGTCCATGCAGAGCTGTAAATGCAGGTGGCTAAGTCAAAAGTCTAGTGACTAGAAATTCTCCGTCCCAATGGGGACAACGTAACCAGCCTCATCCATGTCCTTGTGTTTTATTAACAGGCATTTACGATGAATCTCTTACACTTTGCTGTGCCATTTGCATGTTCTTTTATGAGGCAGAATCACAGAATCACAGAGTGATTTGGTTTGGCAGAGACCAAATCCAGATTATCTAGTCTAACCCCTTGATGGAGATAGGGACATCTTTCACTAGATCAGGTTGCTTAAAGACCATTCAACCGGGCCTTAAACACCTCCAGGGATGGGGCATCCACAGCTTCTGGGCAACCCATTCCAGTGCTACCACTCGTATTTGTGCAATATTTATTCCTTATGTCTGATCTAAACCTACTCTCTTTCAGTTTAAAACTCTTGCTCCTTGTCCTGTCACTATGGGCCTTGGAAAGTCCCATAAGCCTTCTTTAAGCACAGGAAGGCTGCGGTAAGGCCTCCCCAGAGCCTTCTCTTCTCCAGGCTGAACCCCAGCTCTCTGTGTGTCTTCATGGGAGAGGTACTCCCACCCCTTGATGGTTTTTGTGCCCTCTTCTGAACTTGCTCAGGCAGGTCCTTGCTTGTCCTGTGCCAGGGACCCCTGAACCGAATGCAGGACCCAACTGTAAATGGTTTCTATCTTTTTTCTGTATGTCTTCAGTCCTTTGCTGGCCACTCCTCTGAGGTAACCTCAGCCAAGCTGTGGCCACCAAGGGAGATCTGACTACTGCAGGGCACCTGTCCGTCCTTCAGCCCACGATCTCCTGCACTTGTTTGATCCCTCTCTGCTGCAGAGGAGGCAAACTGGTCACCTTTGTGTGCACGCGTTATTGAAGGTGTTTTTAGAATTCCCGGGCAAGTGTCTCTTTTACCCTTCCCTTCCAGCTACCATTATCCTAGCCTTTTAGGCCAGTAGGTTTGGCTTTACGGTGCATTTAACACACAACAAGAGTATAACTTTGCCATCGTGCTTTAGTTGCGACCCTGCAAACACCGGGAATTGGTTATTTGCTTTTAGGGTGCTGAAGTAGAAAATGTGTCTTATTTGTAGGGAACAACGTGCTACACCAACTAAAAACTCAGCAGAGCCGGGGGCATTTTCTGCCTGGGCATAAATGAAGCCGGGGACGCCTTCCCCGCCTCTCGTCCCGGCTCCGGCCCGGCGGCGGCGGGCGGGCCCGGATTGCGCGAGGGAACGGAAAGCTCCGGACCGGGTTTCCCGTTGTCCCGGTGCCATCCGGGGGGAAGAGTTTAGGCGGCAACAATCCCGGGCGAGATGAGGAAGGTGGAGGTGCAGTAGTTGCTTCTCCAGGTCGCTCCCTTCTTCGCGCCCGGTCCCCGCCCTTCCCCTGGGCCGAGCCCGGCCCCCGCGCGGCGCTGCCGAGCCCCGGGGCACCGCGGGGCCGGGGCCG
>VXAD01010765.1:511898-530250 GCA_013399195.1 Dicrurus megarhynchus | reverse complement strand
CGGGGGGGTCTCCGCGCGCGGGGGGAGGCGCGGCGGGGGCGGGCGGCCGCGGGCCCAGCAGGGACCCGTTGTGCGCCGAGGGAGAGCCGCCCCGGGGGGGGTGTATATGTGCGTTTATATGTGTACGTGTGTATATATGTGTGTGTTCGTGCGCGGTCTGCTGTCCGTAAGGGCCGCCTCGCCACCTGCTTTTAGGTTTCTAACTGCATTTGCGTGTGTCCCGTTGGGGAAATGTTGGTGCCAGTCCCAGGCGTCTCAGGCCCCTGAAGCAGAACGTAGGTTTGTTCTTAAACTAGCCGTGCTTCACCATCATACGTCTTTCACTTTGGTTTGCTTCAGGAAGTGTATCGGAAAATTACAAGGAAAACAGAGGAGAATGAAGAGTGTTAGCTTTGAGGAGCCGTAATGCCTGATGTTGATTTCTGCATGACTGGCGAGTGAAGGTTCCATTTCTGGTGTGATTTGTTCCCCCATTGTAGCAATTTAAACTTTTCCCTCGGGAGAGCTGGTGAGGAAATCCAGCGGGCAACGTTTGTCTTGGTACTCAGGTTCCTCTCTCTCTCTGGCAGGCTATGTTTCATAAATCAGCAGCTAGATTTTGACTTTCTTATTGTGTCGTTAGTGTTACTGGAGGCACCTTATGTTTCTTCACACATCTACTATTATAATTTTTTTTTCTTATATAATTGTTTCTGGGAAATTATAAGCATTAGCATGCCTCAAGGATTTGAATATACCATAATGCAGAAGAATCCTGCCTGGTAAATTTTGAAATACATTGAATTTTCAAGTCCTAAATGACCTGTTTTGAATTACAATAACGAGTCACCAAAAATCAAGCAGGAATAGATTATCTCGTATAAGGTCAGCTGTATGGGTGTGGGAATTTGAGAAGTGTTTGTACAACCTTCTTTGGAGACCTCCAATGTAGGCAGAGCAATCCCCCCACATAACTTATTTGTGTGCTCATTAAGAAACACTTTGCAGCTGTAAGGACAATAATACACTTGAATTCTTTCTACTGTAATTTGAAGCCAGTTTCATTCACAACGATAAATGGTTTGGGGAACAGCTTATTTCTTTTTTCCTTAAAAGTGATTCTTTTGCTTTGTTTTGTGGGGTGTGTGTGTGGTTTTTTTTTAATTGTGTCTCCTCTTTTTAAACTTAAATATTCCCAGTTACTTTAATCTTTTCTTGAATATTTTGCATTTAAGCTCAGATCATTCATGATTCTCTTCTCTGAATTAATTCATTCCAATCAGTTCATATGTTTGACTCAATTTGAAAGGCAGTATTCAAAACTGGATAGATTACTTCAGCTGAGTTCTAAACAGTAGTAAGTAAGTAATAAGGATGATTTATGTCCTCTCAAAGCTTTACATCTGTTCATCCATCCTGGTATGGATGGTAGCTTTCGGCATATTCACCTTCTGTTCCAGCTTAGACTCTAGGTCTTTTCTGCACTATAACCTAGTAAGATATCCCCTTCCAGCTGATTATTCTGTCCTAAATTGAAGATCTTGCTTTTGTCCTTTTTAAAGTGCCCTTCCTGGTTGGTTGTTTGCTTTTTTGTTGGAGCTTTTTGTTTGTTTTGTTTTAAAAACCCAGAACACCACAATGCAAACTTTTCTGGTTAGTTAAGACCAGATTAGAATTCAGAATTTTCTTCCATCATGTTTTCATTTTGTTGCAGCTTGCTGCCATCTGTAATATTAAGGAAACAGTTAATCATTAAACAATACTACTTAGGAGGGTCCTCTCTGAACTTTCAATGGCCTACCTAACTTCTTGATTATATTTTTCTGCATGACCTTGCAGCCAAGATGAAAAGTAGTGTCAGTTTAATATTAAATTGGACCTTTGCCATAAACTAAATCCTTATCACATACGGAGGTACATTTTCTAACTCTAATTAGGACAAGCCTGTGTACTTTCAAGGCTAGCAGGAAGCAATATTCCAAGCTTGTCTTTTGCTCTTTGATCTTTTTAGCAGCAGCATGTTTATTCCTTAGATGTCCAAAGCACAGAGCACCCTGAAATAGATGTGGAGAAGCCTGTCCTTAGTAAATAGGATTTGAAAATATATTTGGGCCACACAGTAATGCCCATCTTGGCTCCTTTCTCTTTCCCTTGCATCCCCTTAGTTTAGCTTATCTGAACCTTCAGTCTTTCACAGGGCAAGAGGATCACAGCAAGAAGCTCTACTCTGCTTTTGACACCTTGTACTACAGAGCATTTTCCTCATTCACCAGATAGAATCTTAAAAAATTTATAAGCTAAATACAAAATCCCTTGTGTAATATGCCACAGCTGTCTCTTACTTCGGACTTGTTTTCTTTGCATGTCGCTGTAGTGTTTGAGCATTTTCCTGATGTGTAAATTAGATCTGTATGACAGTATGTTAACTGAAATTCATCACTCTTTACGGTTCTTCCTCAGGAGGTTTTCTTTCCCTGCTAATGGAGGCTGCCTTGAGCTGCACAGAAACTCAGCACAGCAGAGAATCTCTTCTCCTTTTCTCAGCCTGCCTGTCTTTAGCTTCATGGTAGCACAAACTAGAAAGCATTTGGTGTCACACACTTACTCTCTCTGAACTCCCAGCTTTCACATGATGTGACAACAACTGGGAGGAAAAGGGGGTCTCCTTAAAGTGTTGTGTTTTCTTGCATCTTCAAAAGAAGATTGAAACTGAGTAGCTGCTAAAATTCTACAGGAAAAGAGAAGAGGAAAGGAAAAGTTGACTTTCTCAACTGCTTTATCTATCCTGAAGTGTTTCAGTGAGATTAAGAAACTCCTCAGTGTAGTGACAATCACATCTAAGACAGGCATCCAAATGTTCCTTATTAAAGCCCACGGTTATATAGGAACATATCTGTTAGGGGTGGAACAATTCTACCTCATGACCAGGTTTTCTTTCCATTAAGCTTAAGAAAAATCTTGATTCACCAGATATTTTCAGTCTTTCTGCATGGTTCTTGAATCTCATTGTAACTTGCTTTAAATTGCACTAGGCTTTTATGCTTTGCAATTACTTTGAATAGATTTCTGAATTTTTTTAAAATAAGGACGAATTCTTTGTGAAGTGACAGGTTTTGGAGACACTGAAGAATTTAATTTTTTATTCTGCTGGTATGTTGAATGAATATGCAACTTGTAATAACTTAGAGATACACAAGACATTTCTACTAACTATAATTTGTGGTAGTTTGATACTACAACTCGCAAGTGCTGTTACACTCTTGCTTTAAAGTTTGCTCCCTTCACCTGTTTTCTTTTATATTGGTAGTATCATAGAGGTATTTTTATTCTGTTGTTTGTACTATGCTTGTGGACTGGAATACTTAATCTTAGATGCTGCAATTTAGGAATGAAGTGACCAATTGAAAATAGTCCAGAGATGATTAAAAACACCGTTGTTTGTTTTGTTGGTTTTGGTTGGTTTTTTTTTTGTGGACCTAAAAGCAATACTTAGAAAACCCCAGAATTTTCCTAGTTTTGAAACAAAAGGGGAGAAAGCAGACTTTGAATACCTGAAGTTGTGACAGAGAACACTGATAATAACTTTGTAGTAAAGAAAGGCTCAGCTGAGTGCAAGGAAAATCTTAATGAGAAGGTGACACGTTGAAGCAGGAGCCCCGGTGAGGTTAAGGAACATCGTCACTGGAAGTTTTTAAGACCACTTTAGAGGTTGTCTAGATGTGGGTTGGCGTCACAGTGGGAGGCTTGGCTTGGGCTAAATGTTTGGTTGGGGTACTTTCTAGCTGTTCCTATGAATTTTTTAATAACTCTCCATGCAGTCAGGAGCTTGCAAATTATTTTTTTTTTGTTTGTAAGTCATTGAGCTGAGACACAGTAGCTTGCCCAATTGTGTTCCATCAGTTGAAAATTCAAAGAAAATAAAACTATTCCATTGCTTTGGTTTAGACTGAAACAATAATGATGATTAATTATGATAACTACCTTGGTATTCATGATGATGTCACAGTATATGCATGGTTAGGTATCACAACCCTGATATTCTAGTTTTATAGTGAGACAGCATACATAACCTGTGTTTTTTTCATGTTCTAGGAGTTATCTTTGTTATGGTTATAGTTTATGACTGGTGTGTTGCTCTTGCTGACTGGCTCCAGCATTTGCCATTTTGAGAGAAATCAAAATTGATTATACTGTTATATACAGTTGATAAGATGCAGAAACATGAATAGTAAATTTAACAATATATTGAAGCTAAGTGTTTTTCTTTTTACTAACACTACATTCACTTAACGTATTTCTGAAGCGCAAGAAATCTTAGTTTTTCTCTTTTTCTCCCATCTTCATAAATATTATATTTGGGAGTTAGAATTACTGCTGTAGGGAAGACATTTATTACAGTAAGTTCTTGAAAATTTTTTTAATGACTATAATGTAGCTGAACTGTGTATTATTTGGAAGCACATGTATTTATAGCACAGATGACTTAAACTTGTTTTTCTTCTGCAAAGTAATCTAGTTTTTCTGTATCATATAACAGAACTAGTGATTACTCTGTTACAAGGAAAGTATTTTAAGTTACATCAAGAGTATGCTAATCTAGATACTTTTGCATCTTATGTGGAAAACAAGAGGCAAACTTAGGCAATTATTTATTAATATAAGCTAAATAATACTCTCTTTCTTATTTTAGGGACCTGTGGAATTTAAGAATCTCTCTCCTAAGAAAATTTGCTGCTTCTACAGCTTTCCATCTTAGTGTGCACTCGATGATTTCACTTGAAATACCTATCTGAAGAAATTAAGTGTAGGCGAGGTGTAATTACCTTTTAAAAATGTTAAAAGTTCAGCATTGTGTAACAGCTGTCAAGATACCCAAGAAAAAGCCATATATTTGTGACATGTGCTATAAACAGTTTGAAACTCCATCAAAATTAGCTAGGCATTATCTCATACATACTGGTCAAAAGCCATTTGAATGTCATGTATGTAGTAAAACATTTAGGCAGCTAGTCCACCTGGAGAGGCATCAGTTAACCCATAACCTGCCTTTTAAGTGTATTGTTTGTTACAGAAACTTCAGAAATGTAATCACTTTCTTAAAGCATCAGCAGCTTCATAATGAAAATCATGAGAATGATACAAAGGAAGCAGAAAACTGTGTGAATTCTGAGGAAGACAGGGCCGCTTGTGGCATATTTCATTGTTCTGTGTGCTGGAAACCTTTTCCAACTGAAGAGAGGTGGATGCTGCATCAGTGTCTCAAGTCAGATCATCTACTTGGTGCCAGAAGGAGAAAGAAGAAAACTCACGCTTGTGAATCATGTAACAAGACATTTCCATCAAGATCCAAGCTAGAAAGACACTTCCTTATTCACACTGGCCAGAAACCTTTTAAGTGTTCTTCATGTGGCAAATCTTTCAGACAGTCAACACACTTGAAAATTCATCAGCTCACACACACAGAAGAAAGGCCTTTTCAGTGCTGTTTTTGTCAGAAGGGATTTAAAATACAGAGCAAACTCATGAAGCATAAACAGCTCCATGCCAGAAATAAGACTTTCCCCGATATTGTATGCAAAGCAAAGGCTCTTAAATATCCCAGACCACGCAACCTGTTGGAAGGAAAGAGGGATAGTTTTGAGAATGCTGACACACACAAGTCACAGGAGAATGACCCACATGATGTGCACTCAATTTATATTGTACCCTTTCAGTGCCCAGCATGTGAGCAGTGTTTTGAAACAGAGCATGATCTAAAGTTGCACAAATGTTATTCAAGAGACGGCAGAAGTTCAAATAATGGTACAACAGCATGCAGACACACAGTCAACAGGAAAAATAAGACCCTGATGAAACTGAAGCATACTGGAGGAAAGGCAACAGATTTTTCTCGGGGTGACAGAAAAAAAATTAAATCAGGTCACGTTAGAAGTCCTGACCTGGTTGCAGCTAGAGATCAGTATCGTGATCAGCATGTGTCCACTAAACCGTCCAAGGATTGCCAGAGCAGGCGTGACATGCACAAGTCAGTTCGTAATCAGATGAAAAGAACGTTTGCTGTGCCATTATCGTGGCAAGAGTACCCACAATGTCCTGACTTGGGCAGTAATTTAAAAGGTGTGTTTCCTGGTGAAAGCATGTTAAACGTCAATGATTCACTGGATAATAAAGATGATGCTTTTTATGGTTCATCAAATGATAGTTTCTTTGATAATCCAGAAGTACTTCACTATGCTTTTACAGCTTCTGCTAAAAATATACATAACAGACACAAAGTGTGTAAATGTGACAGATGTGAAAAAATTTTTCCATCTTCATCCAAACTTCAAAGACATTATCTTATACACACGGGACAAAAGCCCTTTGGCTGTAATGTTTGTGGGAAGACATTTAGACAGTCAGCTCACTTAAAAAGACATCAGCTCACCCATACTGAAAAGAGACCCTGTAAAAACCCCGTTTGCCAGGTAGAACATGAAAACCTGAACAAACTTTTCAATCATCAGGGAGATCACACTGAATTTAAGTCTTCTCAGCCTGTGGGTTATTCAGGTTATTCTCAAACACCTTCGCAGCCATCTGGCTTTCAAGAATTTGAGCTGATTCAGTCAAACCAAGCAGCTGAAATCAAAGTTGAAATCGAGTCAGGGGACCTTGGTCTTGACACCAGCAGTGGAAACCCACAGCCGTATTTGTGCAGTAAATTGTTGGAAATGGAGCAAAGCTGTTACAGCTATTGGCATGATTTTTCTGAAGGTACTGAAAAAAGTGAAGTTGTTAACAAATTATATCAATGCAGTATCTGCTTTAAAACTTTCAAATCTCCTTCTAAGCTTGAAAGACATCACCTAATGCATGCTGGACAGAAGCCATTTGAATGTTTAGTTTGTGGAAAAAAATTCAGACAGGCCCCACATTTGAAAAGACACCACCTTACTCACTTTAAAGAGAGCTTAAAGCTTAGTTCCACTGAGGAACAAGCAGAGAATGTATTTGTTTTATCAAAACTGGATGATGTCCTATGAAATAATATTTTTAAATTTTTTGGTTGCATAATTATAAAAGACTTACATTAGACCAAACAATTAACTGAAGGGGATTATATTTTCTATTACAGAGATGACGTGGTGAAGTTAATTTACTGTCTTCAGAACTGTCTACTTGATACAATTTGTGAGATACTACTGTTGAGATGTTTTTTAAAAATGCAGCAAACCCACACACACACTCTTTGCATTCCCTTTGGTTAAATTAATTTATAAATACGCATTCGTATTGTATCAATAGTGTTGCAGCAATCTGCAGAGTTCCATGAATAAGATAGTTTAAAAGTTTTACCTTTTCCCATGTAGTATTTTATGTTCAGTGATAACTATTAGAAAAGTAAAGACAAAAAGGTAATTTTGAGGATAAGGAAAAAAAGGTCCTTTTAGTTTCTTCTGGCTCCCCATATGTTGCAAGCAAAGGACACTTGCTGTCTTTATCCCATACTTTAAAAAAATGGTTATTTTTAGATAAAAGACACAAAAAAAGAAGATGGTAGAAAAAGGGGAGGAAGTTTAATGAGAAGAATGTTGATGTGGCATTATAGAACATTCTGTTTTCTATAGGATAGGAAAAAATAACTGGTTTGTAATGTGCTTGGAGAGCTATACATGAGGAATTAGATCATTTCCCTTTTTACATAAAATACAAGGAGACAAGGCTATAATAGTAGGATTTATAATCAATTAATCCATTTTACCACTTCATTAACTCCACTCCTTGTACATCCCTCGCCTTCTCTAGTATTTTTGGCCAATTCATACTTTACTGAGCTATTTTTCTGTAAGAAAAGAAGACAAGAAATTATCATTGATGTTACAAATGGACTTACTATCTGTTCAGTCTCCTTTCCTTCTAGCATACATAGTGAACCAGTAAAAGAAATGTTCTCTAAGATGTGATAATAACTCAGATGAGCAGTTTTGTCAGGAAGTCATGTTCTCATTACATTAAATATAAGAGACTGAAAATTACTTTTAGCTGAAATTAAGTAATTCTGATTTTGTATTAATAGAATCTGTAGTTATACTTTCTGGTAAGTAGATGGTTTTGCCCATTGTGCCAGTGGGGCTGGCAAGAAGTGTAAGTGCAGTGCAGCTTCATACATTATGAACACGAATGAAGTTTGTTTCTTCTTTTTTTCCTCTGAAGAAACTACCTTTTAGGATACTTTCTTTGTTATGCAACTTTTGAGTAGTTGAAACCTGAAGTTCTTAATCTTACTTCTAAATTAACATATCTGTAAGATACATGACATTGTTTTCAGTATTTAAATAGATCCATATTTATTTAAGTAAAATGGGTTTGATTTCTTTTTATTTTTGAAGTGGCATGAACTTTGTAGTACTTGGTGAATATGAAGTGAAGGGCAAAATTATTTTCATACATTATTTTCCATATTCAGTGAGAATAAAACCAGGAAAAATACTGGGAAACAAGTCTGTAGTTACTATGCTTTTTGTATGACAGACAAATTCAGTACATTAATAATGACTTTAGTTATATATTGAGATTTTTTTCTCCCTATGTGGATTGTTTCATATTGAAAGACAAAATGCAGTATAAAATGTTTTGAAAGCATATTGTAGAGCTCTTTTAAAATACTTGTAATAAACTATTTTATTTATATTGTATTTTCTTTGTGTGTTTTATGTGCAAACCAGAGTCTTGAAACTACATCCATTATGTAGAAAAGACTGCATATCAAAATAACTAACTTCAAATGTTAGAACAATAGGTTTGGTTTCAGATTTTGTTATAAAATATAAATATGTTTAAAGATAATAACATCTTTCTTAAGGAGTTAGTAATTTAAAAATGCTATGAGAATGTTTAGAGAACAAAACTTTCATGTTTTGAAAATATCAGTTTAAGTAAAATGAAGGGAATGTAATGCAAAAAGATATTTTTGAAGGATGAGTAGACATTTGCAGGAAGGGTTACTGTCTGATTAATTTGGAAAGTAATGAAGTCTCTGGGCTTAGATTTCAGAGCCACAATGTCTGTCTGGCTCTCCATCCTGTAATAAAAAGTTTTGTGTCAGTAGAAATTCATGATTTTATGGGGATTATTCCATAAGCTAGCTAGAAAGGGGTTAAATGGTTTCTAAGAGTCAGGAGAGAAAAAAACCTGAGGTTGAAATCCTGTGTCTTGCAGTTAACTGTAAAATTCTTCAAGTATCTTTGAGAATTTGAACTGGAACAGTTTTCTCTGTATTCACAATAACATTTTTTTGTTGTTCATTAGTATGTCAGTCATTTTCCATAATGCTTCAAGGCAAGTTCAAGCCATCAATCTTTTAAGTATCTTTGGTGGCTGAAACCTTGCCTGTGGTTTTGTTAGAATAAACTGATGGCTAATACTTACAATCTGATAGTACTGAAGTAGTGGAGTTTTTTTGAGACTGTGCAGAACCAAAGCATATTCTGCAGAGGAAAACTGTGCGTCCTCCTGTGTTAACAATGAGCTCCTGCTGAGGAGAACTTCTCCAATAGCATGGGTTTAGCACTGAGGCTGTTCTATGTGGAATAGAAGAAGGGTCAAATATTTTAAAACAAGCAGAAAAAGGTAAAAGGGATTTTTTGAAGACAAATTATGGAACTGCAGTACTAACCAATCACATCATTATCTATCTAGGAGATGTGGCTATGGATACCTTTAAAATGTTTGTGCTGCGCTGTCATTGCAGTGTGTCACGAGTGTTTTAGGTGGCTCAAAGAATCACTGGCAAAAGTATTGTCAAAAGCAGGTTTAATGTAAAAGTGAAAGCACAACAGTCTGTTGGCAACGTTCACTCTACTACTTACTAGTTAAAGCACACAGACAAAAATCAAACTAAAATCTAAAATACATCAAGCTATAACTAAAATCAACCTAAAATTATCTCTGTGGAGGCTGGCAATGGAAAAAGGGTAAGGATGGGAAAGGGTAAGGATAAAAGAAATGAGGGGGACCCTCCAATTGAGTTGCAAGGTTCAGAGGGGAGACCCTTGCTAAGCTTAGCCCCAGATTTGACCAACAGTTTAGGCCTAAAGTAACAGCACTTAACAGCACTTAAACAATTTAAAGATTCTGTAGAATTTATATAGCACTACAGTAACTCACAGGCTTAACTCACAAATTTAACATACTTAAGAATCCAAGAGCAACATTCATAGTATATTTGCTGTAGTATATTCACACTTGCACACACAGAGACCTAAAGGAGCATGTCCAAGGTATGCACTGGTGAAAAACTTCCCTCAAGTTCAGTGAAGTTCTCGTGTCAGATGCCATTGCATCTTCTCAATGGGCAAAGAGCTGAGCCTTGAGGAGTGGGAGCATCAGCTCAGGCTCTGGCAGCAGTGTGCAGCACAGTCCTCAGAGTATAGCAAGCCTGAGAGTTCAGCAGCTGAGAGCCATCCCACTCCAAGGGCGAGTGCTGGTTGAAGCCCACTGTGGTTCAGGAGAACTCCAAGGGCCTTACTTAGGACTGCTGTTTATAGGGTTACCAGAGAGTTGACTTTAGTCATAGTAATTTTCCATCCTGGATGCAATTCGGCTCAGTAACTTTCTTTGAAAGTTTGGTAACAAAAAATTGTTCCACTTGTATTGTTATGCAGGCAAGAAAAATAAGGTTCCAAGGCTGTTCATTAAAAAAACAGGAGCTTGTTAGACAACATAAGTTCCTGGGAAGAGACAGTGTTTCTGATAAGCTCAAGAGGAGCTCAGCCCCAGTGCTCTTCGTCAAGGCCGAGGCTCGAGGAGCATTTCTGAGATCATAGTGTGGCCTGAGGTGGGTGGGTGGGTGGCAGCTGTACCCCCACACAAGGTTTTCAGAAAGTCAAAACATACATACATAAATATTCCTATATATGGCTACAGAAAAATTCAGAAGGGAAAAAAAGCAATAATAAACCACAGAAAAACTGTTTAATCACTGTAACTGCTTTTCACTGTGTGCTGGGTTTCTCACTTGACTGTGGTCTGCTCACACACACAGAGGCAACAAGAAAAATTAGTGAGGCAAATGGGAGATAGAGAAAAGAAACTTAATTGGAGTTAATGACACCTTAGGCTTCAAACTGAGATGCTGGATCTAATGTTTAGTTTTCCTGGCTGCCTCCTAGTATAAATGTAAAACTCTGAAAGTCATAATCTCTCAACAGTAGCTCATTTGAGCAACACTTATCTAAGTACAGTTGTATGACTCTTAAATCAATAAAGACTATGGATTCGGTCCATCTAATGGCCCCTTGTAATGATGTTGAAAATGCTCAGACCTCCTAAATAACTAAAGTGGTAATGGTTCATATTCCTAGCACAAGGTTTTGTGGATTTTTAAAGTGTAAGTTTTAACTTAATAGCCTGGTTTTATGGTCTGATGGCTGTGGATGAGATGTATCTGAGAGGCAGTTATCATAAGGAAAATTGAAATTACAGAAGTGACTTTTCTGTGCTCTCCTATAATGTTCTTTCTCCAGGTTAAGCAAATAAGTTGTATTTCTTCATATAATGACTAGTTCTGTCAAGAAGCTTTTAAACCGCATTTTTTTTAGCATCTGTTAAAAAAGTGAATCTTCAAAGTCTATGCAAGTGAAGGAGAAATCAGTCTTATGACAACAAAATCACTCACAAATTGATATCTCCTTGTTCAGAAACTATTGTTCTAACATGAAAGTGTCATTATGTCTATGCTGAGTTATCATGGGTCTCCGAATGCTGTTTTACTTCTGTTCTCTGCCATTCCAGTTCCTGACTGCTCCCACGATATCCTAATGTGTGGCTTGACTGTTATACACTTGACATGACTGGATATGTGGCTGAAATTTTGCCTCTTCACTGGAATCCTTCCAGTGTCCCTGGTGCCAATCTGTATCGACCTGTGAAACCCCAGCTGTGACTTCTAGTCCAAGAGTCACGGAGCTGGTTGTTGCTCATGTGCTGTCATGGCATGTGAAGTAGTGCCTGAGGATGCGAGTGCAGGAAGATGTGAGAAGCTGACTGGTGATGATGTAGAGCATGGCCTGTCATTCTCCACTCAAAGTCATTTGGATGTGTATGGTAGTAAGAGCACATGGATATGGTGACTGATAGTGAAGAAGGGGAAACGGAATTACGTGTCCACTGCTATTTAAAATAGTAAAAGACTGTTCCTAAACTAAAGAAGCCAGCTATGCATGGTGTCTCCCCTTTGTACTGCTAATGCACTGCACTCAAATCCTATTGACATAAAGGAAAACACTATCTGGATGCAAAGTGGCACTATTTTATCTGTGCATTTTTTGGAGTCTTCATTTTAATCCCTAGTATGTGTTTACAAAAGTAGCTTGCTGAGCTACAGAAAATCAGATGATTTCCTCAATTTCTAGTTTATTTTGTTTCTAAGATGATCCTGAAAACACAGCAGAGAAACTCCTGTTAGTGACAATACAGTCCTACTAAATCAAGCAGAAATCTGCTAAACTATCTAGACACCTCAAGTGTAGCAGCCAATTTGAGGATAATTTTTAAGATTAAAATGTGTTAGGATTTTTTCATGACACAGAGCAACCTTGGATTAGTATCTTGGCAATCTTGTTTCCTGTAGTGTACTGTATCTTGTATTTAATACTTTGGGTCTAGAAAATAGCAGGTACTTGGGTGGTGAGAATAGCTCTGGAGGAATTCCCTCAAGTGTTGAATAATGTGTCTTATGCTAATGCAATTAGCAGAGGACAAATATCTATTTGCTAATAAGCTAAAATGATTTGTTGAGTAATATTGTCGTTTACATTACAGTAGAAGGGTTTTTTTCAGTAAAAGGAATTATTAAAAGTCAAAACATTTTTTTGGTATTACACTGGTGTGAATTTGCTGTTTTCAGTACGTATTCTGTTTTATTGCCATTTTATACTCTTCTAAAACACTGACATGCTAATGGAAATGTCTAGCAAAAACCTAGAAAATATAGAGAAAAGCAAGGATGAAAGCTTTAGGAGACTGAAGCTAGCTCTCAGCATCTTAGAATTGCTGACTTGATTGAGTTTTATGCTGCATATTAGATATTTTACAGTTTTGTCTGCAATCTGTATTTTTTTTCTTTATTGTGAGAAAAGAGATGTGATCAAAAATGTATTTTTACAATGATGCTGCAATAGACCCAAATTTCTATAGCACTTCTCATGCCAGCACTAGCAGAAAGGAAATTATTTGCCTTAAATTCTCATTTCAGTGATGAAATTCGTCCATCAAACAGATTTATTTCATATTAATTTTTTCCACATAGAAACTTCATCACATAAAAGCCTCTCATGCGACTTTTAGCAAATATTGCTAGAGCTTTTCTGACCATTGTTCTCAACTTACTATCACTGTTCTGCCTCAGCTGGCAGAAACCGAGCTAAAAGTCTCTGAAGAGAATTGGAATAGTCCAGAGTCTGCTCTAACTTGAGCTGCTGCCCAAATGTGAGCCCAGCAACAGAAAGCTAAGAATGACACAAAGTCTCCTATTTCACCATCTCCTTCACTAGAGGCACTGCTTGCTATTCTGGGATACAAAAGCAGCTGGGTTGCTGAATTAACCATATTTTCCTCTAGTCATGAGCTCAGAATATCCATTGAAGTTACTGTAACTTTTGCACAAAAATCAAGGGCAGTACATTGGCCAGAATGTGTGCTAAATAAATATTTACACACAAATCAGAATGCTACTGATGGCTTCTTTACACTTTAAAATTCTAAATATTTTAAGAAGCATCTGTTACTAAACCAAGGCATCATTTTTGAAAGTACCCATATTTACTGAGTGGAAGTACACATATTTAATGAGATGAACACAGTGGCAAAAGTCTTGGACTAGAAGAATGCACAAAAAATAAAATAGTAAAACCAACGTGACATGATTGATTTAAAGCTGTAATGAACAGACTGAACATTTAGTTTATATGAATATTAACTGCTATGAAGCATGAGTTATAACCAAAGCAATAACCCCCTGTCATTGTGCCTAAGCTTTTTACATGTTAAAGGATTGCTCTAGTCTTTTCTGAGAAGCTCTTCCAAATTTTATTTACCTGAAAGCTGGTTTAAATCAATATATTTTTTCTATAATTTCAACAGGTAAGAGACACAGAGATTTCAAATCTTCTTTGCTTATTGAACATATTTATATGCCATTCATCCCCTCATCCCTTTCAAAAACTTATATCATATAACTTTGCAAGAAATATTTCAAAATATTGTATATTCATAGTCACTTTCTTCCTTTGGTTAGAAGAAAAGCTGTATGTGCAAGTTGGTATATATACGTGGTGACACTTGCAATTCTCATACATGGAGATTTCGGTTTCAGAGCTTTTCAGAGGGATGCCTCTTGAAAAATCGCATGTGTATGTGCACAAGTCAATAAACTAAGACAAAAGCTGATTTTAAAGTGATGCGTTCTCCTAAGCTTTACAGGCTTGCTTCACAGAAGCCTACCCAACATATGGCTTAGTGTCACTCAGGCTGGGATTCATCTGCCTTACATTAAGGTGTGCAGCATGCAGTTAGGTACTTCCCCGAAGCTGTGTGCACATGTAGTATAATGCATTGATATTAGGCCAGATAACACATTCCCATACAGCAGTGAGATGCACCCCAGATGTTTTGACCTCCATCCTGAGAAGCATAGTTCTATTAAAAACCACCTGGACCACCTCAATATTTGTAAGTTGTGCACAGAGAAAGCACATTTCAGCCATCAAAACTTAGCTGGCTTTGACTTTCTGCATAGAGAACATGGCTGCCAGAACAATCATGGCTCGCTTTCAAAAAGGGAATGTAGACTTCCCTTGGCCTCTGAGTTATGTAACACAAGGGCCAAGAAACACTAAGGGTATCCAGTATAAGCACACAGGAAAAAAAACTGCTGTTGAAAGGGGAAGTACAGCCACAGTCAATGATTTGGGAAGGAAGAAGTGTCTCTTATCTATCAGGCCCCAGTGGCTCTGTCAAGAAGCAATTGAGGCCAAAGACTCAACAGCCTTGGTCATGCACTGGAACTTTATGCCTAGCTTGAAATTGTACAGATGGAGCAGCAGTAAAACAACCCCTGGATGGGAGAGCATGGGGCAGTACAACAATGCTGTCTGTCAGTGAGCTGCTTTTCTGTTTTATGAGAGTGGTGTTAGCATGCCCTGAGCTATGAGGGAACAGTCTCCACCCTGGAAAGAAGGTTTCAATATCTTCAATTCCATCTTATGTCAAGGGAACATTTGTTCTGCTCCCCTGGCCACCAGGGCCGGTGAAAGTAGAGCTACCCCATCATTCCAGATCAAAGAGCCAGGAATAGCCACTGTGGCTGTGCTGCAGTGACCGGGCTGAGGCACATGGGGGATCATCTGTCCCAGCACAATGCTTGCTTGGAGGAGAAAAGTCAGTTGTCCATCAGACAACATGCCTGTTTATAATTTTGAAGGAATTTGATGACTAGAATGGGTAAGATAATGCCACTTCGCATCCTGAGTACAGTGCTGGTATTTTTTACCTGCCTTGGAACAAAACTTTCCCACCAGAGTTTACAAAGGTGCAAGATGATATCCATACAGAGTCTGCATCTCAGTGCAGGGTTTATTTATGTCTAAGAAGCTGAAGGCTAAATCTCTGTGTGAAAGAGAAACAGTCAAAAGTGAGACAGTGTTTATATTAGAAGTATGGCACTGCTGAACCTAGTTTCACTGGTCATGTCTCACTGATGACCCTAAAGTAGTAACAAACAAAATCAATCAATGTTGGAAATTTTTATCTATGAATTGTCTGGAGTTTTCATTTCTAGGAATTAGTATTTTTTGTGACTCTAGGTAGAATCTAAAATAATCTAAAAGGTAGAAAATAGAGAACATAGAATCAACCCCTGATGATTATCACTAGGTACTTCCTGTTCTAGTGGAACTGGGCTCAGGAGAGTGTAATTGAAATAAAAGCAATGGCCAGCTTACTGATGACCTTGGCTTACACAGTTTACAAAGAAAAGGAGAAAAGCGTATTTTTGCTGGTTACAATAACATAGAAGGGAAAGCATCCAAAACAAGAGGAGCTAATTAAGCAAGAAAGCAGCATAGAATATAAATTGACCAGGACTGTATGCTGTCTAGAAATGAATAATAGTCTTGAAAACTGCATCTACTCAAATATGTGGCTTTTGAATAATACATGTCTTCATGAATGAATTAACAGGTTTTTGAAAGGAATATTTGATTTTCTTGACATGTTAAGCCAATGAGTATAGAAAGATGGAGAACTTCACAGAAGGCTGCCGGGATGATGGGGTACAGGGTTTTATTTCTCCTCAATTACAAAGGAGTTTGGAGTGGAAAGTGTCAGATGTGCCTCCACTCTGGGGGAAACTGAGCATATAGGCATTCAAGAGACCAGTCTTAATAGACAGTTGTGAGCTGGAGTGAGATTCACAGATGGGTACAAAGGTACAATACTAGGTGCCGTGATGCTTGGTCTCACCACAATTCTTTAAAGGTTCCCCTGCTCTTGAGGATGAAAGCAATGTATTTTTCCAAAGCACTAATTTATACTTTTGCTACTCATTTGTAGTCCTACTGTCCCAGCACTCTCTAAATAAACAATACCCTGCATAGAGAAAAAATTAATATATTATTTATAGGGAGGGGATCTTTATCACTTTATTTGACATTTTCACTGAGGAATGTAATCATATTGCCTAACGTTAGGCATCCAAGATTAGTTTCTGGTATTAGAAGCTCCTTCAGAGAATGAGAGCACTTAGATTGATTTGCCCTTTGGAAGGACCTCCGTTGCCACATTGACTGTAGTGAGATTTAAGACAACTGACCTCCTCACTGGGACACACAAATGCCAGAAGTTAGGTAAATGGGGATTCTTCCTTGAGGTTTCATAGCTTTGATTACATATGGAAATTTGTGGGTTTTGACACAGGCCTGATGATGCATCATAAGCAGAAAGTTTAGGTTTGCCTTGCAAGGCTGTTCTAGAAAATTTACAAATTTTTTTACAGAACTTACAAAGTCCAAAATGCATTTGCCTCTCCTAATCGTCCTGTCTTAACACAAATCAAACTTTTGGCTTCCATCTGAAAGCCAGTTTCAGAAACTTTCCTATTTTCAGTCTATATTTATAAGTAATGAACTTATATTCCTTTGTCCTTTTAAATCACTGTTTTATAGCTTCAATTTCAATCCTTTTTATTTACAAAATTTGCTACTGGTACTTTTGTAACTTTTTCATTTTAATAGTTTTCATCTTTCTGGATCTTCTAAAGTAAAGGTATGCAGTAGGCATATTTATTTGAATGCAGCCATTGTCTGATCCTATTCAAGGTACTGTCATTACCATCCCATTCCCATTGTACATTCTAATTCAACTTCAAAAAGAATATTTAGTTTAACCTCTGCTTGAAGAAATGAAATGGAGATCACCTTGATATCAAAACAAAGGAGGTCATATTCAAACAGACTTCAATGGGACCTGCCTGGAAGTTTAAAGTACTCAAGCGGCAGGTGCTGGATAATGAGCCCAGAAACAAAGCACAGTAACTTCCCCAGGGAGTCTCTTAATTTCCTCCTTAATTAATCTGTTTACCAAATAGAATAAGTTAATTGCAAACCACTCTAAAGCATTACCAAACTGTTGACTTCCTTGAGCATACAATTCTTCCCTTGTACCTTTGCCTTTCCTCCACACATTTCAAGAGATTCACAGAGTATTCTGAGTTGGAAGCAACCCGTAAGGATCATCTAAGTCCAACTCTTAAGGCTATGGCCTTAATTACGGGCCTGCGGATCGGACAGAGCGCTCACCCACGCTCGGGTCTCGGTGGCAACTGTTCGATATTACAAAGAGCGTGTTTTTTCCACGTTAGATGGACAGAAAGCTGTGCCCTAAGGGATACATAAAACAGAAGGAGTCCTCCTAAGCGGATTTACTGAGCGTTGGAAGGCTGAGTGTGGCAGCAACGCCGTGCGCTGACAGCCTCCGTCACTTTTTCCCTCAGCCTTTCAACACCGACTCCTGAAGTGCCGCCGGCGGCAGCGGCGGTGCAGGGAGGGAGAGAGAGAAGGCGGTGCAGGGAGGGCGCTGCAGGGAGGGAGCGAGGGAGGGCAGTGCAGGGAGGGCAGTGCAGGGCGGGCGCTGCAGCGGCACGGAGGGAGCAGCAGATGGCGCGGCCGCCGCCCGCCCGCCCCGCGGCCGCTCCAGCCCTCCCGGCCCCGGAAGCGCTCCCGGCTCCGCTGCTCCCGGCCCGGAGATCCCTCCCTCGGCCTGTGCCGGGCTGGGAGCGCCGGCGGACAGCGGCCTGTGCCGGGCGGCTCCAGCGGCGGCACCATGGCGGCGGCCC
>VXAD01010765.1:433761-511813 GCA_013399195.1 Dicrurus megarhynchus | reverse complement strand
GTACGTGACACAGGTAGGGCCGGCGGGGCCCCCGGGCCGCCTCTCCCGCGGCCGCAGCCGGGGCTCGAAGGGCCGTTCCGGCGGCGACGGCATCTCGGGGTTTAAATAGCCTTTGTAGGCCGCGGGTGATGGGGAAAGGGTCTTGTTTGGTCGTAATTGAAGGGAGATGTACGCCTTTGTCATGTACGAGAGGGTGTTCCCCTCCCCCGCGCTTTTACAAAGCGAGATCTACAAAGCAGCGCTGCAAACCGCATCAGTGCAATACACTGGGCACTGCTGTAAGACACGTTTTAACATGTGAAAAGCTGAGAGTTCCATGTTGCTGAAAGTTTTAAGTGACTTTCTACAAGTCGTCTTTTTTTTCCTTTTTTTTTTGTTTTTTTCCCTCTTGGAAATGTGCTTTCCTTCCTTTTCCAGAGCATAAGGAAGCTTGAATAAAGTTGCATAGGAAGCACTTGTCATCATCGCTCAGGAGTTTTGGTGAAGAGATGGCTTCAATAAAGAGCCTCAAACTGCTCCACTTTTATATATAGCTTGTAGTTACTTTTCAGATTTCTCAAGGAAACATAATCACTTGCCGTTTGGGATTTGCAGTTCCTGAAAGATCATGGTTTATTTTTGATGGATTTGTTAGATGTAACTTTAAGAATAGAGAGTGTTTGTTATATAGCAGTCTATGCATCTGAAATTTTTCCAGAGAATCACATTTCTGTTGAAAGAGGTTTAGGCATAAAAGCCTTAAATGTTTGATAAGCATAGCTGTTAGAAAACATAATTTGGTTACTTGTAGTTAGCATAAGCTGAAATTAAGCAACATACTAGCAAAATAAAGTTTGGGGATGGGATATGTTGTAGAGATACTGTATCATTAACATGAAAATGTATGTATTTAACCTTTCTTTTTTTTTTTTTTTTCCCCCTTGTGCAGTTAGCAAATAAATACTGGGCTCCACATGTGAAGAAAACATTGTCTTTTGATGTAAAGGTAATTACTTCTACTGGAATTTTTGTTGGGGTGTAAAAGAATGAGGATCAACTGTTCCTGATGTTCCAATGTCCAGTGTTGCTTATTTTATATGAGAGTATAGGAGACTGCTTGGAAGATAACCAGTTCCTTGAGACACTGTAATTTATTATGTATTTGTAGTTTATAAATATAGGCACTGTTAGGAAGGTGTGCTATAGCATGCAGTTATTTTGTATGCTGTTTGTTCAGTTTAGTTTGGCCAAGAATTTATGAGGGCAAAAGGCTTTTGAGCATCTCCTTTGAAGTTAAAAGATGCTTGACAAGGTTCTACTTTTAGAAATCAAACAAGGATGAAAGATGCAGGTATTATTGAACTGTGTTCTTTCTAAAAGCTTCTTTGGTGAGCTTCCATCAGACAACTTTATTGCTGTTCTGGTGGATATGTGCATTTTGAATGTTTAAAATTTGGCATGGTGTGTTTGGTTTTGTGTACTGCAAGGTACTTAAGTGTTAAGTTTCTTTTCCTTGTGGATGTTTGCCTAAATCTCCCTGTTTAGCCTCCCTTTACTCAGTCTTTCTGTAGTATTTGTAATGGAATTTGTCTGTGATTGTTAGGACTAGGATGTACATAAACAGCTGAACTGCATCTCTGTGTCATGTGATGTCAGAGAGTGCCTATTGCAACTGATAGTGCAGATTCTTTTAATTTTGTTGGAAAAACTTGTTAAAAGTATTTTAATAGCAGTAAGCAGAGAGTAACTAATTCAGATAAGATGTCTTAATGCATTTTGAATCACTTTAGCAGGTATATAAAATTCTCTTAAATTTTTTTTCCATAGGTCATTGAAGATGTATATACAAAAGAAATTGTGAGGTCAAAGTAAGTACACCATTTCCTTTCTCTTATTTACCACCATTCCAACCTTATCCATATTGGAGTTGTTTCTAATGTTAGGAAAAGTACTTTAAAACTCATCTGTATATTGAAAGGAGGTGAAAATTACTCAAGTGCATTGAAGTAATTTAATCATTCTGGTATTTCAAAGTCTGAATGTGGTAACAAGAGAGTTCCTAAGCCCATAGACCTTAAATGTGGTGGTTGGACTTGTTGCAGTTGTTGGACATGAGTAGTTGCTTCTGCATTAAAGTGGTTGCTATTGCATGGAAATGTCAGGACAGAAACAATTCCTGAGTGTTTCTACAAATTTCTTTTTGTAATGAAATAAGGGAAAATATAGCCATTTTCCATGGAGCTGTGTGTGGGAGGCTTTCTTTCCTGTGTTAATTGATTACTTTTTCCTTTTTAGGTTTGCGATTAGAAAGATAATGCTTCTTGAATTCAGGTAAGCTAATGGGAGGGAAATTTGGAGTTATTTTTTCATAGGAACCTGTAAAGATGAGAAGCAAATGCAAGGCAGTAAGACAGTTTGAAGGTAGTGTACTCATTCATAGTTTGTAAGGCCTTGAATTGTGTACTGAGGAAAATTAAGTGAGGAGAGCTTAAAGAGGAAATAATTCCATAAGTGTAAGTAACATTTCAGAGTGTCTTGTTTTATGATTCTCAATTTCTAGTGCAAGTGGAGCACTGAGAAAGAGAGTATGAATGAAATAAGTGAAAAACTTGGGTCTGTAATTTGCAATGTGTCATTAAGCCTTAAATCAGAACTCACTGAAATAAGTTTTTGGGTAAAGTCTCTTACTGTGAGGCTAAAATGAATTGTTCTGCATCAGCATCATTAGCATTTTCTTCTCTTGAAAACAAATGGAAATCTGTATAAACAGTGGTTTTCAACTGCTTCAGACTTTCCCGGAAGAACTTTTAGAGAATGTCTAAAATGATGTAAAATAAATATTTGCAAAGTGCACGTATTTAAAAACACAATATTTTATGTTCTGTTTGGTTTTTTTACCTCTCAAATCTGAAGAACAAATACAATGAGATGTTTTTTGTTTGAGGTAGATTCTTTGTTTCAAAAAGGCTCAAGTCCATAAGTTAGTACCAGTAACTACAAAAGGACAGACTTCCCTCGGTTTTCTGCTTCTTCATTAGAAAAGGTGCAGAAGAGAAAATGTAAATTATGGTTTAGGGTTTGACACTTAACAATGGCATGCAGTGGACTTCTGGAATTTGTATGTCAGCAGTAGCAGAGTTAGAGGTTCCTGTCCTTTCTGTGAACATTCTTAATGTCATCAGCCTCTGATGTAACTGTAGTACTTTCTGGTGTATAGCCACTGCCATTTGTGCTGTAATTAATTTTCTCTCCTTTCTTTGCTGTTCCCCACCCTTTCCCCACTTTGTTTGTTAAGCTTTTCTGTCTTTACCTTTGTGAGATTTTCCTGTCCCTCATTCTTGCTCATGTATGTTTATCTCACTTGGGCTCATCATAATATTTTTATTAAAACATATTGAAGTCTACTGGAATTCCTAGGTGAAATGTTCTGTGGAGTTCTGTGGATTTTTGGAGGATGTTCCCTCTTCTGTTGCCAAATCCAAGCTCTTGGGAAGCAGCATGTATTTCATCCTGTGTGTGCTTATGAATTTGTCTCAGCTTCATCTAAAGCTATGCATTCTGACTGAGCCCCCAGAAAGGGTAAATCCCTCTCTGTTGCTGAGTCTTTAGCTCCTGGTTGCATACAAGTTCTCACTGCCTTTTTTTGCACCACCATCTCTGGCACTTGCCTTTTCTGAAACTATTGAATTACCTTACTGTACACACACAAGAGTTAGCTGGAAAAAATAAATAGGTAAAAGTGAGCTGTCTCATGAGGGTCTAAATGAGTGTTAGAGCAGGCATTGAGAGGAAGGAATGCATGAGCAGCTTGTTTAGGAAGAAACAAAACTTCCTTCTTTCTGGTGGTAGTTGATAAAATAGCACAGGGTGTGAGACTGGATGATTTAGGGATTGCCTGCTCAGATGTAACTGTCTTGCACAGGAAATTAAAGGAGAGAGACAGTCCAAATAGCCTCTCATCTCTTAAGATCTAGTATGAAGAGTTTCTTCCATGAGAAATGGACAATATTAAAGAAGAAGACATGCTCATTACAGGGAAGCTGCAATTTTCCAGTGTCCAGCAATCTTTTTCACCTTGAAAACATTTAACCACTCCCTTAATATTCAAAGCTTTGTTTTAGTTGCACAGTATGCACTATTTTTATTGCCTTTATATGATTAGAAGCATGAAGGATGATGTCTAGATGATTCCTAAATTTTTACAAGAAAGGTTATTTAGTAATACAGATACAGTTTTACAGTAGTTGTCCTTTGCATCTTATGCTTTGAAATGCTGAATATGACGTTCTTTAGACAACTGAAGTTTTTTCTTTTTATTCTTTTGGAGAATCTGCATGAATTTGTGTTATGAAATGATATGAACCTCTGGTTGCTTCTTGCACTTGAAAACCTGCTGGTGAATGTATCTTCCTGATAAAAAACTCATTTGTCTCTTGTAGCAGTTACTGAGTTTAACAAGTTTTGCTTCAGTGACCTAGATGAGAGGTAACTTGAGGAACTACTCACAAACTATGAAGATGGCTTTCAGGAAAAGGAGGAAAAAAAAACCTTGTGGATAACTGCTCTTTTAAATGAGTGACAGATTATGTGGGTGGCTGCAACTAATGAAATACTCTTTATCTCTTCACAGTCAGTACCTTGAAAATTACCTATGGATGAATTATTCTCCAGAGGTGTCCAGTAAGGCATATTTAATGTCAATCTGCTGTATGGTGAATGAGAAGTTCAGAGAGAATGTCCCTGCGTGGGAGGTAACCGATTTCAATTGCAGCTAGAAGTGACTTTGATCCGCAAGTTGCAGCTTTTACAGTGTGCTCACTTACAGTGACAGAAGGTAGAAGAGCTTGTAGTGTTAAAAAGAAATGATGCCTCAGCTGGAATATCTCATATGATGTTTTAAACTTTGTGTTCTTTTTTGGAGAAAGGAATGGACTGGTGAAAAATTACTTGATTCCATCTGGTGTGGAAAGTCCTTGGTTCTGCTGTGAGCTGCTGAACATTATCACCAGCATTTGCATTTTTTGGCACTTGACAGAAGTTGGGTATTTACAAAGAAGTCCTTGCTCTGATATTGAAAGAAAAAAAAGGATTTATATATCCGTATATATGAAAAGGCACCACTGGAAGTCTAACGTATTATCCAATAATATCTTGCTTAAAGCATGGGAGCATAGTTTTCTACCTTTTTTGCTTTATACTAAAATAATGTCTTACTCTTCTTTTGTGTATGTGGTTTGGTTGGGTTTTTTTGTTTGGGGTTTTTGTTTTGTTTTGGGGTGGTTTTTTAGTAATAATAATAGGTTCAGAAATTACTTGATGTTTCTACAAACAATCCAGGTTTCACAGGCCGCCTCAACAACGTGAGCCTAGTTACACATTCTGTGCAGACATTATTTCAGAAGCACACATACTTCAATATGTGTGCCATTACTTGGGTGCTGGCAAAGCATTAATAAAGGATTAATAAAGGATTACTAAAGGATTAATAACTTGCTCGTATGTGCTTTTCTTCTGTGATACATACTAGATGTAAAATGTCAGGTGCACGTTATGTTCCAAGCAGCTTAGTTAAATTTGGGTGTGGTATGTGACTGCCCATGTAAAAGAACTGTTTTTTTCTTGGTGATTATTTAGTTTATCTTTTTCCTGCTGAGGTAACTGAATGGAAGTTCCAGGACTACAATTAATCTCTGGTGGTTTTTACCGGCTCACTTTTTGCAGATCACATAGAGCTGCCATAGTTTTGGCCAAAACCTACCACTTCTGCCTGGGACATTTTACAGTACTTCTGTGCAGTCACTTGTTGAACATTCCCACAAGATTTCACTTGTGCTTCTTGGTCAGTTTGTCCTGTGCATCACTTTTGAGACTATGCAGAAGGTATAGGGGGAGGATCCCTTGTCAGGAGGATATCATTAGTCTGTTTTGCTTGTGCTGCCTGGTCAGAATAGATGAAAATGAGAAAAAGTAATCCCTTCTTTTATAGATTTAAATGTATTTAGAGAACTTAAGCTATGTTATGTAAATGAAGATTGAAATTATTTGTATCAACCTGACTCAAAATTACCTTCCTCTTCTATTCCTAGACATTCAAAAAAAGGCCAGAACACTTTCCTTTCTTTTTCAAACGCATACTGGAGGCATCACTGGTTGAAAATGAGAGTGAGTACTCTCTGCATGAACAGACAGTCCTGCTGCTTTTCCTTGATCACTGCTTCAACAGTTTGGTATGTTAAAAGTAACTAATATTTTCAGTGTGTTTATGCTGTTCTGTGTTAATAGCAGTTTAGTTTGAGCAATTTCTTCTTACAAGGTAGATGAAGCAAAACTCTGATTTAAGGAAAAGACAGTACCAGAGGGCTTTTACCCTCTGTTTTGACTCCTACTTTATCTCTCTCATCACATTTGCTGTTCTCTGACTCACAGTCATAGATGAGACTTGAAACTGGAGGATTGGCAGTTAGACAATTTAAAGACAGGATTTAATATAAATTTTTGCATTGTATTAAAATTTGTTTTGTATTAATACTTTAAAATTTGTGTCTTTATATTTGAAAAGGTGCTTTACATTTAAAAACAGATTAGTTACTACTGTGCTCTTTTTAGTCTGCCTAGGAAATAGCACAAAAATTATTTCCATTAACTGTTGAGAAAGATGGTGGGGCTTTTATCACTTTTGAAACCAGGCTTAGATACAATTTTTATCTGCAGTTCTCCTGAGTTAGTTTTAAGAAAGCATTGGACCAGTTTGTGTTCTCAATCTATAGTTAAAACAGAGTTAAAGATCCTAAATAGCAAGCAGGAAGAATAATTTACAATTACCTGCTATATGAAGCAGTGCTCTCTAACCTCTCTTGCTATTGGGCTTTTTTCTTACTTACATTGCACATAGGATGTATTACTGGGTCAGCAGAAATAAAAAAATTATCTTTCAGACAAAACAACTTAGAAAGTGTGTTACTTGATTTTGGGGTTAGGAATGATTTTGGGAGCCAGTAATCATCTTGAGCTTTATGTGTATAGTTTATTGAGAGAGTGTTTTTCTGTAGCGGCCATGGTACAATGCAACTTCATTTTAAATAGTTTGATGGTGACTACAGAATCCTTCTTGTAGAGCACATTTCTAATACAACAAGATAGGGAAGCCAGTGGAAAAGTGCCTGTAAAAGCACACTGTTATTAGAAGCTGTCCTCCTTTGTGAAAGGCAGAATGGAATAATCACAGTAGTGTTTTAAGTGAAGAGCAGTGAAGTTTGAAGTTTCAGAATGCTGAGAATGGAGTATTTGTCCATGAAGACATACTGAAGATGTTAATTGAAATTTTTCAGTAGTTCAGGAAGGAAGGAAAACTTTGTGGATCCAAATCACTGGCAGAGTTGGAGAGAGCACATTTGAACTGACATGGAGAAAATTATTTGTTTCAGAGAATAGGAAGAGTGTAGAAGAAGTGAGAGAAACTTGATGAGTTAAGGGCTACAGGAGAGAAAGAATAGATTAAAACCAAGTAGAGAAAACATGGTAGGAAAGCTGAGTTCAAGAATAAGAAATAACTGAAGAAGGAACATCAGTTCTCAGCAGCTTTTGTGCTAAAAATACTTGCATGGATGGGGCCCCCTGATGAAGTATTAAGAACTGACAGATTCCATGAAAAGAACCTAAAATACAAAGGTATTACTGGGTAGCACAGTTTCCTGTTAGGAAATTGTGAAATCTAATAGAACAATATAAATATTCTTGTCAGGTGGTAATGTAAATTGATGTATTTTGTAAGACAGGCATATCAGAAAACATAAGAACATAACATTTTTTGTCTGTAACTTTCTAACAGGAAGTGGATTTGATCAGAGGTCAGGTGCAGCAGCTCATTTCCTTACCGATGTGGATGGCTCTACAACCTGTAAGCGTAACACTGTTAACTGGCAGAGCAGTTTTCTTTCTAGGCATTATCCAAGTTGTGTCAAGTAAATTCTTATGGAATACTGTTAAGGAACTCTAATATTTACAGCATTGCTATGGAATTATATTTTGGTGTGTTTTGTTAAATTCTTTCTTGTTTGTTGCAAATTTCCATGTATTAATATTTTTATGTAATTTTTCATAGCACTGAGCTTTGTTGTTTGTAATTTCTTCAAGCTATAATTTGTAGACATGGCCATGAGGTCACAGGGAGGCAGTGGAGTTGACATCTAGTCATGGCTGGACTCTCTCCAGCATTATTACATTTTTGTTTTACAGTGATAATTACTGAGAATAGCCAGAGACTGCTCTTTATTTTAGTTTGTTATATATTTTTTCTTTTTTAATAAAAAGACTGGACTGTGTTTTTATCTCATGAAAACAAGGTTCCTTGGTGACTGAATAACATTTTAACATTTCAGAATCGACTGGAACAAGAGTTGAAAAAGACACCAAAACTAAGAAAATTCTGGAATCTAATTAAGAAAAATGATGCAAAAATGGATGAAGAGTCAAGAATGCAGTATGTTACAGAAACCTTTTTTCCTTAATGCATTCATTGTGTTTCAGCGAAAATAAATTGTTTCAATTAAAAAAGTGGTTTTTAGCAATCCTGTGGCAAGTAAGGATTGATCATATATGGCCTCCTGCACGCCATTTCGTTTTTCAGTAGTCTTTATGAAAAATACTGTTTAGAACTTCATATTTTATTTGGTCAGTGAATTTGTGATATCAAATCTTAGAGCTACAATATTCATATAGCTACTCACTTTTTTTCATGACCTTTAACAAATGTATAGGTATACATCTTATGCAAGTATTTCAATAAATCTGTGTCTATCTCACCAAAATTAAATGTTCCAATGCCTTTGTGTTGCATTGTGGTACAGTGTAGGAGGAGACATACTTCTCCTTGACACAGTGGGAAGCATGGGTTGTTAATCAGTTTCTGTGCCTAATAATGTAGACTGCTAATCTGTCTGCCTGACTGCAGAGCGAAGAGTTATCATCTAAACAGCTTAGGTGTGTTTCAAAGCAACCTACTACCATCATATAAATTTTGAAGCAGCTAACTTTGTATTCGTGAAAGCTACAATATACTTCTAGTCTGCATTTGAGGAGCATTAATTCTTTTGTCATATGTCCAATTTTAGAGCATATCGAGAGAGAAGATTTCTTTCACAGCTCATTCAGAAATTCATTTCTGTTCTAAAGTCAATACCTGTCTCAGGTAATTGTGATTCTTATGTTACTTTGTTATCTGGTGATCTGTTGCTGAAGCAGCTAGTCCTTGGGATATCAGCCTGAGGCTGGGGACTTTATTCAGGCGGGGCTTGTAGTGAAATCTGTGCTTGTCTGCATGGATTTCACATCAAAATTAATATTCAAATCTGTATATACTTTGAAGGTGAAACAGCAAAAAGCTACTTTAAACTTCCTTCTGTTCAGTATGTACTTCGTAAAAACAATATTTCTGGGAACTGATATTCTTTATTGGGTGCTTAGAGCCTTAAAGCATTAAAGCATTTCATACATACTTAGATGCCTTGTTAAATAGGTGGTATAAATGCATATCATAGGGCTCTGTCTGTTCATACCGTTGATTTACAGTAAGAACAAAAGCCTAAGTGAAGTAAAATTCTGTAAGATTTGATTGCTCTTGAGTCATTGTGACAAGCAAAATTGTCTGCTTGCCTGATTTAGAAAGGAAAAGTGCTTGTAGAGGAAGGTATTAGCCTTTTAACAGAAAAGGGTTATTATGCTCTAAGCACAGCACAATTTGGGTGAAATCAGTTCCCAGAGTTTTAGTTTTGCTGTTAAACTCTTAGCAAACTTCAGCTCTTACCTGAGCTGTAAGGGAAAATTTTGTGTAATGTGGCTTCCTCAGAAAGAATACCTATCCTCTCTGTTTTCCTAATTATGCTAGACCTGTTTTTAGGAAGATTTACTTCTACAGTTCTTTGGGGGCTGCAAGAATTAGATAGTCATTAAAGGAGAGTTAGTGTGTGTTTTGACGTGATTCTAAAGGCTCCTTAGTAGTCACCACCTTGACCTTTGAATATGCTCAAAGCCTTTTGCACACATGTTGTTTACAGCTTTTAAAAATGTATTTTTGAGTACATGGCATTAAAAGTTCTTAGCAAACATAATGAGCCAGTGATATCTTGTGGAAGTGAGCATTTTTGCCTGTTACATTCAAGGTTTTTCAAAGTTGATAAAGTCACTCCTGAAATTCTGGTTCTATTACTCTTCTATTGCTAACCAGAAGAATTTTGAATATAAGAAAGGATTGTTTTAGAAAGAGAAGAACGTTTTAATTAACTTTTAACAAGATTAAAATTAATACTGTTATATTTGTAGCATTTATTTAATTTTTAAAGATTGTACTAGTGTAAATGTATTGTGATGTGGATCAATTTTAATTTTTTTTTTTTTCTAGGTCCTATTTCTATGGACAAAGTTCATTATTGTGAGAGGTTTATTGAACTCATGCTAGACCTTGAGGTAAGTTATTAAATTGATTCAGCCAGTTTCCAGGTGTACTTTTCTAGGGTTTAAGTGCATAATTATTACAGTCTCATTCCAAATAGGAGGTGGTTATGTCACAGCTGTGCACGTGGTTGTTTAATAGGGATTTTCCATCTGTAAATAGGAGGTTGTAGCACTGCATCCATATTGGGAACTGACCAGCAATGTTGGTAAGCCAGATGAACTCTTAGACAAAGCTAGGATCCTAAAGTGCTCAGTGAAGGGAATAATGGGAATAGTGGTAATAATACTGGCAATTTCTGAAAATATGTGATGATTTAATCTGGTAGAAATAATTCAGAATTATTCTCCCCAATGCATAACAGGTCACTTAAAGTATCTTTTGTGTTATTGGGTTAAATCCCAGAAAGCAGCAGTAGTTCTGAAATGCAAGCTATTCCCTTTTGACTAGAATTCATTATTTAGAAGTACCAGGTCTGGTGATCTGCAGTTTGTTACAGAGTAATAGGGGGTGGAGCAAAGTTTTGTGAAATTTTTCAGCAGATACTGGGGAAGGGAGACACTTCTAAGCACCACAGTATCAGTATTAAAAGACATTCATTTACAATTTCTTTTGTGAGTAATTGTTTACTTAGAGTAAGTTCAGATTGAGAAGGCATTCCGAAATAAGACAGTTTTCTGAAAGAGTATCATAGGGAACTTTAAAATGGCTTTGTGGTGAATTTTTGCAGGCTAACTCTATTAAATCGCTTAACTAGTCTGTGCTTGTAGTTGCAATAGAATGAATAATTTAAATTAGAGCTTGCTGTCTTATGCATGTAATATACTCTGATAAGAGAAAAGAGGATGGAAGGTGAACTAAAGTCTGTCTGACTTAGAATGCTTAGAAGCAGCACGTTAGAATTCAGACAGGTTATAAAGTCTGTTTAAGTGACTGGAACAAGCAAATGAGAAATTAGCTGTAAATCCAATGTTTTTGCCTATGTAGCATGTACTGTGTTAATGGGTCCTTTTTACTTGTTGAAGCCTTTTTCAGAATATTACTGTTTCATATTACAGTGCTTACACTGCCATCAAAACTGGTGATTTGGTAATTTGAAAGTAATGATTGAATGGAGAGTTCTTACGGTTTTATGAGTTTGTTTTTGTAATTATTGTGCAGAGCAATCAACATTTTCTACTACAGATTCTTTTACTTTCTTCATCTTAGTTCTAAACACCATGCTGATGCTTTTTGGCTTTCTAAATTCAGTCTGTAGAGAACAACTAATTTTTCTCTTAAATGTTTGTGGTCTATTACTGTATGCTGTTCAACAGTTGCTACATACAGCAGCTTAAGCTATTTACATTCAGAAGAAAAGATCTCTGTTTTGTTGTTATTGAAGATTTGAAAAATACTTGAGTATTTTACAAAGACGAGAAGATATCATATATTTAGAAGAAACAGTTGGCAATTTTGAGGAAGACAAGCTTAAAATTAATAAAATTAGTGTAGAAAACAGACATTTAAAACAATGCTGATGGAGTTTGACATATCATTTGTAGCACACAATCATTATGTAGACACTTAGTAGTAGAATAACTGCTTTATTTAATTTCCTTTTTTACTGGCAGGATGAATTCTCACTGATGGCAAGTTCATGCCATGCTCCCAGTTACGTATAGGACTGCATTCATAGCAGCTTACCTGCATAAACCCAGTGTCTTGGCATACGTAAATGCTGCTTTAATACCTCTGTTAGGGTATTAGATATACAAATAACTGCAGCAATCTATCTTAATATGCCTTCTTGAAATGGAAAATTCTGAGAAGCCAGGATTTCTTACCTTTTTGAAGAGTTGCTTGTATTAACGTGAGGTTATTTACCACAGGCTTTGCTTCCCACACGGCGCTGGTTTAATACAGTGTTGGATGACTCCCATCTTGTTGTTCACTGTTACCTGTCTAGTCTTGCTAAAAGAGAGAAAGAAGGTCATCTCTTCTGCCAGGTGAGATACAAAGTTCTTGAAAAGAACTTTCTCATTCCCTTTGTTTCTGAATGCTGCAGTTTTTTTTGTTTGTTGAAGATAGGCTTTTCTTTGGATGCAAACTACATGTTTGTTTAATAATATTTCACACAGTAGTTCTTTCTTATCTGTACCCTGTGTGTGTGACTGCTCTTACATTTCATTGAATCATAGGATGGCTTAGGTTGGAATGGACCTTAAAGATCATCCATTTCCAAGCCCCCTGCCATGTACAGGGACACCTTGTACTAGATCAGGTTACTCAGAGTTCCATCCAGCCTGGTCATGAACACCTCCAGGGATGGGGCATCCACAGTCTCTGTGGGCAACCAGTTCCAGTGCCTCACCACCCTCACAGTAAAAAATTTCATCCTGCTGTCTAATCTAAACCTGTCCTCCTTCAGTTTAAGGCCATTCCCTCTGGTCCTATCACTACATGTCCTGTGAAAAGTCCTTATCCATCCTTCTTGTAACTCCCTTTAGGTACTGTAAAGGCTGCTGTAAGGTCTTCCTGGAGCCTTTTCTTCTCCAGGCTGAACAGCCTGTTGTTACAGAAGAGGTGCTTTAGCCTTCTAGTAAGCTCCTCTGGACATTTTCCAACAAGTCCACAGATTTTTTTGTGTTGGAAACCCCAGAGGTGGACACAGTACTCCAGGTGGAGTCTCACAAGAGCAGAGTAATATTTCTGCTTCTGAGAAGTGCTTAAAAGTACAAGCTAGAAAGCAGTGCAGCTTCTGGCATGCTTTACCACACACGTAGCAGAAGTTGTCACCACTGCTTTCTTCTTTTGTTCATTTTGACTTCACACTGTTCTGCAATGCAGCTGTTTCTCACTCCTGTCCTTCAGTTTACTCACTCATAGCTAGTATATTGTTTTCTTACGGCAGGATCTGAAGATCTGTCCCCTTTCCTGCATGTCAGCTGCTTTTCCTGCTGCTTGCTGTCCCCCATCTCTGGCACTTGTTCATTTTCTCTGAGGGTCAGTATTGATGGAACACAAAGCCAGCAGCACATCTGAATAATTTCCTTCCTCCAAGTTAAATAATCCCATTGAAAGGTAGGATGAATTTCAGAGCTGCCATCAGAGAGGGCAGAAGGGTTCAAGACCTCTCCCTTTGGGTAGCAGCAAGCCGTAAGTCAGGTTCAGTGACAGCCTCTGGCTTTTCACCTTACTGTGATTAGTTTCAGTTTCAAGTACCAGTATATCAAGAAACCATATTGCTTGTGGACTATACTGGAATTCTGATGGCTTGCAGATGAGATACCTAACAAATTATTTTGTGCATCAGCCATGTATAAAATGTAGATACCACTCCTTAGTCCATTTCTTCTAGGACTTTGAGGAGTTTTTGTTCGTGCGTTTGTCCTCTTAAATTGTGGTTTTGGTGGTAGTTGGGTGTCTCTTATTGTTAATCCACTAATTTATATTGATGATGTCTCAGCTTTTAGATATGCTCAAATTCTACACTGGCTTTGAAATCAATGATCAGACTGGAAATGCTTTGACAGAGAATGAGATGACCACAATTCACTATGACAGAATTACTTCTCTACAGGTAAGTAGAGGATAAAGTGTTTATGAGAGACAGAGGGACTGCTTTTGCTGTTCTAGTCTAATTTGCATCTGGAATAGGCATGAGGTTATTTCCCAAATCAAACCCCTTATTTTCCCTGTTGAGTTACAGAAATAGCTTTAGCTTGACTGCCTGTACCATACTGAAGACATGTAACACTTCAGTGTGGCAGATGTGACTATGACTAAATAATATGTTCTAGCAAAACAGCATTTTTGACGTTGTGTTACCAAAAAGAACTGTTCCTGTTAAGTGTGTTAAGAAGGGAAAGCAGAATGCTGTAGGACCCTGTGATGCTGCTGTAGGTGGCAGCATTTCCTCAAGATCAGTGTGCACATGTGCCAGCAGTGGGCCCTTGTACAAAAGAGACAAAAGTAAATTCACACGTGCTTTTTAGAATTGTTCCCATCAGTTTTAACAGAAGTTAAGTTAAAGGTTAAGTTAAACTTGTTCCTTGCTTTTCTTAGTTGCCTGCAAAGCTACATATCTGCTCCCTTATGTTTTATTTTAATGACAACAAATGCTTATGGAAGGGTGTATAAGAAAGATACTATGTCAGAAGTCCAGGATAACAAATAGATGGTGTTAAGAAAAATGGAGATTTAATCTGGCTTGTATTTCTGTTCTGGTATGGTCCATAGAGTAGTGTGTGTTATGAATCAGAAGAAACTATGCTTTATTCTAAATATTTAAACTGTTATTAAATTGTTTCATTAGTATGCTTACATCCACTTTTCATGCATGGATCTTTTGTAGAGAGCAGCATTTGCACATTTCCCAGAGTTATATGACTTTGCACTCTCAAATGTAGCTGCAGTAGATACCCGTGATGCACTGGTGAAGTTATTTGGACCTCTTAGGTAAGTTACCAAGTTTAAATTGAAATTCTTGGTTCTCAGTATGATTAAATTTAACAAATTTCCAGCGCTTTTTTCTTTCTGACTTCTCATGTGCATTCTCATGTGACTTACCAGTTCCTTCTGATTTGTCACAGTGCCTTTACATATGCTAAAATGAGGAGACCGGGAGAGTTTGGGTCCACTAGTAGTGAAAAATAACTTTATTTTTCTTTTATTCTAATGATTGTAAAAAAGTACTAGATTTCTGGAAAATAAGCTAGCTGCTTACAGTAGTTGTAGCAGTAATTAACTAGCAGTAGTTAACCTCTAATTTGTTTAGTTTATTTTTTTAACTCTGTTATGTAGAAGAACTACAACAGAAATCATGAAAGCCACATGCCACTGTACTAACTGTAATATATTGTAAATGCTGTGAGTAAAAGGAAAGCAGTATGTATTTTGACAAAGGCAGTGCGTGCTTTGTTGTTTGGTTCTGTGTCAGGTCTTGAAACAATAGAAAATATTCATCCCTTGCCATGTTTATTGTAGGTGAGAGGTTCAGCTTACACCTTATGCACAAACTTCACTTAAAAGACCGACCTGTAATTGTTTGTCTCTGGTCAAAACAGGCAGCTGGAATTTTCTTTAAGGAAAAAGAAGCTGCAGTAAGTGCTGTCTCTCTCTGGTTTCAATGTGACAGAGCCTTCTTTTTTTTCCTTTTGCTGTGCAGCTCCAACGTTCTCCACCAGGTTGCGTCGTACCTGTGCCTGCTGCCGCCCCTGGCCGAGGGGGAGGACACGAGCCACGACAAGGAGTTTCTGCTGGAATTGCTGGTAAAAACACGCTTCATGCTGCTTGCACTTCTTCTGTTGAAAACTCAAGGCATAGCAACTACACTGCAGTAAAGTAGTCATTTAGGATGTTTTGCTGAACTACCTATGAACCACATCAGTGTTATAGCAGTAATTGGCATACATTAAGATGGGGTTTAAAACCATATAAATTATTTGAAAACGCCTATTTGTAAATGTAGTGTCCTTGAGAAACTAATGTGTGGTTTTTTTTGGTGTAATTGCAAAGGTCAGTAAGGGGAGTCTTGCCAATGGTTTTGAGTTCTTCTGAAAACGTTTTTGTTCTTAATTCAGTAACCTTTTTTGTCCCATTTAAAAACAAAGAAAAATCTGCTAAAGTACATCTAGATATTAAGTACCTACTTGGGCCTCAGACCAATTTGAAATATTGTTTGATGCACACCATGTTTTTTTGGATATTCAAGGTATACCAATATTACTGTAAGCTTTTAATCTGATGTCAGTATTATAATAGCATAGCTGTTTTTTAAAATCTTTCGTAAGCTTGTTTTGCGGTTGTTGATTTCTTAAAAAACTGTTCCTGTAGTTTTTTAAGGTTAAGAGGCCTATGGGTGCCATGGAGAGATACTTGTTCAGATAACATATTATAGTATTGGATAGATTTTTTTGTGTCCTTAAGAGGAAATAAAGACTAACTGTTACTGAATGAGCAGTGTTAGTTAGATACTGACCACATGTTTAATGGAAAGTAAAATAAGTTTTATTTGAAGTTGATTCTCTGCTAAGCCTTGACTGAATATTTCCAGTTCTGTTGTGCCATTTTTGGTCTGCTGAATAGCCAGATGATTGTTTGATTCTAGTACTCTGATCAACAGTTTGTTTATTACCATGTGTTTATTTATCTTCTGATGTCACTGTGTGCATTTAGTTAAATTAAAATATTTAATTAAAAAAATACTGATGGAGAAAATGCAAGTGACCACCAGTAGTCTTATGAATTAATGTCTATGTTTCAAAAATATCTCTATTGTTCCTTTTTGACTTAGAGAAGTTTGGAATGTTTCCTTTCTTTAGGTTTCCCGTCATGAGCGACGAATATCTCAAATTCAGCAACTCAACCAGATGCCCCTCTATCCCACAGAGAAGATTATTTGGGATGAAAATATTGTACCAACTGAATATTACTCTGGAGAAGGTATGATTGTTTGTTTGGTAAATGTTGAACAGAACAGTAAATGCTGCAATAAAAAATGGAATTCTGATGTATTATGTTTATTCTGTCCAAGAAACTTACACACTGTACTTTGGCATCTTCCAGTATCTTAGAGTGAGATCAAGGGGGCTTTTTCAGTTATGAATCAGGAGCTCTTGAGATTAAATTGTTGGCACATATACAGTGGATTTAAAGAAAAATCCAAAAATTATTTTTACACAAAGATGTTTATTTGCTTCTGGATAACAGATGTGCTGTACTACCAGGTGAGGCACAGGTAAGGTGTAAAAGGTTGGAAACAGCAGCAGAAAAGATGTTGTCTATACTTTGCTCTGAATTATGTTCAAGACAGCCTTTCTAAATAGGACGGGGGGGAAGGGTGGTAATGGGAGGAAATTAACACTACTTTTCTAACTTGTATTTCAAGGTGAAAGTACACACAGTCACTGAAAGGTGACTACTTTGAGGATCTAATGTGCTCATGATCAAGGAAGCAAACTACTGGTATTGCAAACAAGAAACATGTAATTTTAAGGTTTGCAATAAACAGCACATGTATTTTTGTCTAGCTACTTTTAAAAACTGTTGTTTTAATATAGATCATGAGAAATTTTATTAGAAATGTGAAAAATTTAATTTGGAATGTGGAAATTTCAAATAAGAACGCGTATCTTAAAAGTTTAGTATAAACTTTGTTTCGGGTTTCAGCAACAAGTATTCCATGCCCTTCTCCATGTATTTTTGATTTGGAGGGGTTTTTTTGCATAGGTATAAGCTGTAAATTCAGCTGCTTAGCATAAATTAGTCATTTTAGATAAATTATCTGTGAAACAAGTATTAATGAGAAGAAAGAGATGATCCCTTTAGATAGGTATGGTTATAGGCAACAAAGGATCTTTTTCTGAACAAGATATGATACAAATGTCATCTAGAGATCTGCCCAAGAAGAGAAAAAGTATGTTTCTTTTGTGTGATGCAATTAGTTATAAGCTGATTCAGATTCTTCTGGAGTGAAGACCTGCTGATAGTGTTTAATCCTTAAAAAAAAGGCAACAAAAAAGAGACTGCATCCCCTTCCCCAAAAAAACCCCAAACCAAAATAAAGTAAAAAACTCCTAAACCAGGGAGATTGCTGTAATTTCTAGGAAATTAATATATGAACCAAGTCTTTTTTTTTTAGTTTTCTTTTTTGTTTCAGTGAACAGCACATAGGTTGTTCTAATGCTCTGAAACATTCAGGTTCTTAAATGCAGGTCAAGGCAGCTTTACTGTCATTCATCCTGTATTGGGAGGCTGACTTCTGTGTGCTGTGTGGTTATGTTTGATTAGCCAAATATATTAATGGCAATATATGGGTTACAGTGGGGGAGGGAAGGGGGAGCAGGAAGAGAAAGCAGCTCATCACACCTGTTTTGTGACTCTTTAATAATGCATTAAAGAAATTCTGTTAATAATGAAATGTAATTTTGTCAAGTAACACCGGTTGCTAGTGGAAACATTTCCTCCTGTGGTGAATGCTTTTGCAATTATGATATTGATGGTGCTGTTGTGAAGTATTTCTTTTGCTGTCAGACTGTTACAAGTATTTTTTTCTATTTTGCTTCTCTTAGTTTAGTTTACACTTTCTCTTTTTAATCTCCATGTGTTCTCCTGCCCTGGTTTCCAACAAGACAGTGTTGGTTTTGTGGTCTTTAAGGGTTTTTTTTGTGTTCTTAAAAGTAGCTAAATTAGCTTGGTCTAAAACTTATGTAATTTAACCCAAGAAGGATAGGAGTATTGTTTCTATTTTCTTTCAGAAAATGAGGGAAAAAGAATATCTCTCTGATAAATACTGTGCAGCCTTAAAGAGGTGTTGCTTCACACCCTGCCCTTTGTGCATATAATTAGCTTTACAGGACAAGGGCTTCTTACTTGGTGTTGGGAAATGTCTTAAAGTATTTTATCACCATCAGGCTTTCCAGAATAGAAATTACTGTGTTCTGCTGCCTTTCTTCACTGCTGTTGTATCTCAGTGCATGTGAAAGTCAATGTGTAGTACCTGTACCACAGAAAGGTTTCAACAATAATATTGCAAGTTTCAAAAGCAAGATGATTTCACAGGTCTTAAACATAGGTGTCAAACTGGAATAGTAGTCCAGTAATGTTAAATGAGTAACTTACAGGAATTTTAATTAGGGAAAATTTGCATCTAAGACTATCCTAAAATAGTGGAAGAAGCTTTAGGACCTATCTAGGAGTTCTAATATTCCTTATGTAGTAAGATCTAATCTTCCTATGTTTATGATTCTCATTTAAAAAACAAACCAGTAACAGAAACTTTAGAGTTGTGTATTAAAATTTGATTTCTTGACTTAAAGCTTTTTTTCTACAGTAATGGTTTTCATAGCATCTAATAAACATAAAGCACGGGAATTGGGGAATTGTTGGATGCTGCATGTTTTTTATTAGTTTATGAGCCTTTTTCATCATTATTTAATGCTCACTTGATGGTTGCATTTCCAAAGACCATTACTTTGCTTTGCATTTGATTTTCATAAACTCAGTTTTGTTATAGTCTGAATACATTGGTGGATTTAATATTTAAGTAGTTCATCATATTACTGCTAGAAGGATGAAAATTCCTTCAATTTTGTGCAGGTTTCTTTAGAGAGAACCTGAAAAACACATGCTTTTTAGTGGTACATATTGATAAAAGGGGTAGTTTTTAGAATCTTCAAGGAGAGCAGCCATGGCAGTTGTGAAGTGTGTGTGTGTATGTGTGTATGAATTCATAGAAACAGTATATTAATCTTTCCTTTGTTTATCCCTCAAATACCTCTTCCCTTCTACCCTTAAACCCTTAGGCTGTCTGGCACTCCCCAAGTTGAATCTACAGTTTCTGACTCTCCATGACTACCTGCTGAGGAACTTCAATCTTTTCCGCTTGGAGTCAACCTATGAGATCAGACAGGACATCGAAGATAGTGTCAGTAGGATGAAACCATGGTAATACTTACTAACTGGTGCAAACCAGTCAGTTCACCTAATCAAAGTGTACTTAAGAATCAAAAACTGATACTGTCTGTATAATAAATACATAGTAACAAATGTGTTTTAAATTATTACATAGATACTGTGTTTTATACTTACTCCTTCATTCCATAAGGTGTTGCCATCCCAAGAGGTGATATTTTAAGGGTTTGTGGATATGTATCCCTGTAGGTATGTTAAAGGCAGTATTTTGGATGCTAACAAACAGCCTTTGTTGTGTTAAGATGGATGAGTTAGTTTTCCATGAGTACTAAGCCTTGGCTGACATTACAAAGTATGCAAACGTCATCAACTCTGGTTTGTGAGAGATGTTACTGAGTATTCTTGAATTTGCCATCTGCCACATTTTAATCCTCTTTAGCTTTAAAGGGTTTATTTGGTTGATATCTTTTATACTCAGTAGTTGCTTTTTGTTATCTTTCCTTTTTCTTCTGTCTCTGTGAGGTTTTTTTTTATAATGCTAGCATAAGTTGCCTTTGTTTTTTGAAAAATAAGTCAGTTCATGTTGTGCTTTGATTCTAAAATGCAGGTTACGTGAATCTAATTCAGTAGCACGTACAGTTAAGAATTTTACTTTTGTCTTAAAACTTACTGTGTGGTAAATTTTTTCATAGTTTAAAAAAGAATTGAATCTGTTATCAGATAATGACTAACAAAACTTTGGGGTTTATTTCTTAGGTTATCAGAATATGGAGGTGTGGTCTTTGGTGGATGGGCTAGGATGGCACAACCCATTGTCTCTTTCACAGTGGTGGAGGTGGCCAAGCCCAACATTGGTGAAAACTGGCCCATGCGAGTCAGAGCAGATGTTACAATTAATTTGAATGTCCGAGATAACATCAAAGATGAATGGGAAGGTACTTAAAATTCTTTGAAATAAAATGCTCAAAATAGGTGCTCATAAAATGTATTTGGGTGTAATCTTACTTGTAAGAAAAGGGGGTTTTAATCCAAGATACAGATTTGTCAATCCTAATACACTGTTTAGAAGTCAGTTACTCAAATTCCAAGTTTGACAAGTTTATATGTTCCTAAAGTGAAGACTGAAATTATTAAAGTACTTAGACGTTCATTGGAAACAGAATGTTTATTCCTTCAGACTGATGTCATTCAGTGACCAAGTGTAAAATTCTGTCCTTTACAGGGACTGTGGAAAGTTAAATAATGTGTATGCTAAAAATGTCATATTGAAAAGTATGGGGAATGTGATATCTGTCTCCTACACATGTGGAGAGGAGTGATTTTTATTTAATTCAACCCAGTGCATTTTAGTAGTTTTCAGTATGTTTGAATGTTACGAAGTGCTGACTGTACCAAATACTGTTTCTTGTAAGTATCCACAGGCAACACTTCTTTTGCTTGGGGATTTGAACTTCAGTTGACCGTGTTGGCAAGTGACATAGAAGCATGCACTTGTGTTATCAGTAAATGTCACTCCTTTCTCTTTTGTTAGAGAAACCTGATAAATGTGCTGGAGCTGCGTAGTGTGATTACAGGTCACGTAGCACAGATGCTAAAGCTGGGCTGTGTGATAAATGAGCAGATACAAGTTTGGAACTGTAGATTTCTGTTAAAGTAGAAAATCTAGGAGGATGGCAGAAAATTCACTATACTGAAGGTATCTATATAGTGGTGCACCTAGCTTTTTAAATACTAAAACAGTCTCTGCGATTTTAAAAAAAATTTTTTTAACTAAATCAAAACTGAGGTGAAGAATTCATGAATGACCGCCTGACATAATGGGATCTTGGTGAAACTGCCTTCTATTGGATAATATCTGGTGCATAATGAGAAATTACTTATCTCATGAAAAATAAAGCATGTTTTCTGAATTTTGAAGGTGTCTTAGATCTCTGAGAATCTGCAGATATACTGGGGAAAAAGGTTTATTGTTCAGAATTATGTTAGTGAACTGGAGAAAGCAGCATTTTAAAAGTAGGATGTAGTTCAACAGGGATGATTATTAAGCGAGAACAAGTCACTGTACAAATGCATTTAGGGGGAATAACTGACCGGGCAGTACCTCTGCAGAATGGAAACATCAGAGGTCATCATTGCTCACAAGTGAATATGACTCCCCAACATTGTGTTAGTGCTGAGGAAAAAAGAAAAAAACCTCAAGTTATATTGGAATTTATAAACTGGAATGTAACACAGTAAACAAGGAACTTGGTTAAGTGACCTTTTACCCTATTAAACAGATAACTTGGTTTAGGATTTTGTGCCCAGTTCTAGGCACTGCGCTTAACTTGTTGTAAAAAAAAAGAAAAAAATTAATTGGAGGTTTGTCCAGAAGAAGTCAATGAGAATGAGAGATTAATGCCAGACTTCCTTAGAGATGATTGAAAATAACTAGGTTGTATAACTGGAGTAGGATTATTGGGAGAAGAATAATCTTGAAATAAATATGTTTGTTCTTATGAAAAAGGTATTCAATTTCTACTTTTTATATTTGGTATTATATCACAATGGCCTATGGTTTTGTATTCTGTAAGTTGAAGGTATATTTTGAAACAAAACAAATCATACTCTCTATCCAGGTGGGCTTTTATTTAAAAGAAATTTTAGTGCATTCTGTTGCATATATTTTATGGAATTGATAAGGAAAATGCCCTTCAGTCAATCACTGAGTGCTCCTTTTGGGAATCAGGTCTGCGGAAGCACGACGTCTGCTTTTTGATTACCGTGCGTCCCATGCAACCCTATGGCACCAAGTTTGACCGACGACAGCCTTTTGTTGAGCAGACTGGCCTGGTGTATGTCAGAGGCTGTGAAATTCAGGGCATGTTGGATGAGAAAGGGCGTGTTATTGAAGAAGGTATGATATACCAAAACTTGTTCCAAAGATTTATCTTTTTTTTCTCTATTTTTTATTTTTAAAAGCCTAACTGATAATTTTCCTCTCTTTTAAGGAATACTCATTGAGTTAGATACATACTTGGAAAATACCAAGCCAATTCCATAACCAGCCTGAGAAAGGTTAACTAATTTCCTCTGGTAAAATCTCATGTAGCTACATTAATTAAATAAATGCAGTATGTTGGGTTAAGGAATAAAATAGATTCTATTCAAAAACTATTAGAATAATGCAATGAAGATGTTTCTATTGCTATGCAGAAATTAGTTTCATCATATGAATTTGTCTAAATTTCATTTGAGGAGCAATTATGGATCACTTATTTGAATGATAATTTGCTTTTCGCACTGAGTCAAATTCTAATCCTGCTGTTTCGTTATGGGCAGGACCTGAACCCAAACCAAGACTTAAAGGTGATTGCAGAACATACAGAGTATTTCTGGACCCAAACCAGTATCAGCAGGACATGACCAATACAATACAAAATGGAGCAGAAGATGTTTATGAGACATTTAATATAATAATGAGAAGAAAACCGAAAGAAAACAATTTCAAGGTAAGGTACTTGCTCTTTGACTCTTAGGTAAGAGTGTGTCTGAATATGCTGTCACTACTGAGACTTTTTTATTTTAGATGCATGTAGTTAGGCTTTTTAGGTGGCAGAGTTCAGGCTTTCCCTTCAGGAACCTAGAGCATGTCACCTGGTGATAACTTTCCCCTGCAGATAGCTCTTAAACTGAAAATCAGAACACTGCTACTTTTCTTGAGTACATAATAAAACATTAGTTTATAATTTCAGTCCTCTTAGCAGGAAGCTTACAGATTTGGACTTTTGGGTTAAGGGAGTATGTGGAGTGTTTTTGTTACCTAATGTAATAGTGAACTGTAAGAAAAGGAATAACCAGTCAAAATGTGAAAATCAGAGGAACTTATTAGCTTTTGGGAAGGTCACTGGATCAATTTCGTGTTGGGCATTGGAGTGTGTCAGATTGAGAGCAGCCCGGCTGGGAAGCTCTTGGAGGTTCTGGTGGATGACAAGCTTGACATGAGCCAACAGTGTGCACTCACAGCCCAGAAATCCGGCTGCATCCTGGTCTGCATCAAAAGCAGGGTGCCCAAGAGGTCACAGGAGATGCTTCTTCCCCTCTTACTTTGCTCTGGTAAGACCTCACCTGAGTTCTGCATCCAGCTCTGGGCTCCCCTACACAAGAAGGACCTGTTGGAGCAAGTCCAGAGGAGGGACATAAAGATGATCAGAGGGATGGAGCACCTCTCCTCTGAGGAAAGCCTGAGGGAGTTGTTTAGCCTGGAGAAGAGAAGGCTCCAGGGAGATCTGACTGCACCCTTTCAATAAGGGGGCTTATAAGAAAGATGAGGACAAACGTTCCAATAGTGATAGTACAAAGAGTAATGTTTATAAACTAAAAGATGGTAGATGCAGACTAGAAATAAGAAGGAAATGTTTTATGATGAGGGTGGTGAAACACTGGAACAGGTTGCCCAGAGAGGTGATAGATGCCCCATCCCTGGAAATTTTCAAGGTCGGGTTGGACAGGGCTCTGAGAAACCTGGTCTGGTTGAAGATGGCCCTGCTCATTGCAGGGTGGGTGGACTACATGAGCTTTAAAGGTTCCTTTCAGCCAAAACCATTATAGGATTCAGCCTCAACAGTGCTGAGCAGAAAAAAAGGAACCACTCCCTTCTGGGCGTCCTGCTGGGCGAATTCGTGCTGTAGCACAAGCACTAGTGTTGGCCTTTTTCACTGTGAGGGTGCATAATTTTGTACACCTAAAAATATTTCTTACTCAGCTTCTTTGCTCTTTAGACCTCTGAATCTTTAATGTTCCTTGAGTTTTCCATTATGAAAATACAACATGAATGAAAAACCACATTTCTTTTGCTGCCTTAAAATCATGCACTGCATAATTGAAGTGATTTCCATTTTAAAGGATTCTCTAGTAAATTCTGTGTAAATGGAGAAAGAGGTAGGCAGGAAGACTTGGATGTTTTTTTCTTTCTGTATCTAGAAAGATACCCCTGGTGTGGAGCAGTAGCATGCAGCCTGCACAGACTATTGTGGTGCCATCCACCTATGGGTTGGGATACTGAAAGTACTTCATAGAGTGTCCTTTATAAAGAGTACTTCATAGAGTGTCCTCTATAAAAAGAACCACCACAGATTGTTTATGTTGTGTGTCTGTGGCAGGTTCCTTTCACACTATAAATACGAATGCCCCCTGCCAAAGCCTCCTGGTGAACAAGCATGTAGACATGTTTTCTCATTCACATATATGTGCACTTCTGTGTAGCAAGAGGGAAAGCCCTGCAGTAAATGCATAAGTTTGCTCAGCATTGCTGTTAAATGTTAGTGTAGCTTTCAAATTTGTACTGTGTTCTTGTGTTGCTATTGTTCAGCCTGTGTGGGACACATGGGCTGATTTCCCATCGCAGGACTCTGCCTCCAAAGACAGACCTAAGGCAGAAGCTACAGTATAGCCCACCCTTTGCATGTCACTCACACCACGTCGGCCTTCTTATCACAGAAGTTTCGAGTCCTGTAACAGGCCAGCGTGATTTGAAATGCCCTCCAGCTGTTTTGTTATTTGTTAGTTTGTTATTGTTCCTCCCCTGAGAGGTCTTTATTGGCTTTACTATCATGTATCTTCCTTTCATGATTGGTCAATCCTGTTGTCTCTACCTCATGATGTAATCCCTTAAAACTGACTGCCAGAGAGCAAACCGGGGTCTCTCTGCTTAGCCTTCCTTCAAGCTAACTACCTCCTGCCCCCCCAGGGCAGGAGGGAAATAAACTTGGACTGTAACTAACGGAGTTTCCAACTCATTCTTCTTGCCTTCCCCTACTGGCTTCAATAGAACACCTACATGCTGTGGAGGAGGCGTTGGGCTGCACGGGTAAACTGAGGCACGCCAACCTCAGTTACCATCTTTCAGTCGCTAGCTCATACGGGCAACGGACCACGTTCACCTGTGAGCCAGGCTGGGAGCAGCCTGGCCTGCAGTAATTAACATTCTTGCAGTTAATTTACAGGTAAATCCCAATGCAAACCATTCTACGTTGGCATTTACTAAAGTCTCATTCATTCATTTTTCAAGACAATCTACGGTATTTCCACATTCATCACATTGCTACCAGTTTAGGTGCATGCATTCCATGTCATTTGCAAACCTTTCTAGCTTCATCTGGATGAAAGAAAACAAGATGATACTGTGATTAGTGTAGACAGTGTATGGAGCAGATAGAAGGCAGCTTGAAGTTTAAAGCTGAGCTTGTAGGAGAGAAGACAAGAGAACTCTTGTGCAGTCCTTGTAAATTAAGCAGATGAGACAGCAGAGAAAGTGCAAATGCAATGTGTTTGCTGGAGGTGACACCACTGTGTCACTACAATTGGTCAGCAGTGTTAGTTCTTACAAGAGCGAATCTTACTATTTTTACATGCATAGAAATTACTTTTCAAAAAGCTGAAACAAGGTTTTTGTGATGTAGAAGCAGCACATTAGCTGTTAGGAACATGTTTCTTGCTTCCTCCTAGAAACTGATCACTAGATTTAGAAATACTACCGAGAAAGTGACATTGATTTCTTTGTGCTTTTCTTAGCACAAATGTATTATGCTGTGCTTATACATGTTTAAACCAGAAGTACTTGTTCTATATTTGCAACAAAAGTATAAAAATTCTTAGTTAATATGGGACTCATCCCTCCATGTATCTCTGAAGTAATTGCAGGACCTTCAGGCTCCAGAAATGCTAAGATGCCTTCAACTTGGTAGGTTTACAGGGCTGTCACAGAATCCACAGCATGATTGTGATTTGAAGGAACAGATTCAGAGAGTGGTTGAGGTTAGAGGGACCTTTGGAGATGATTCAGTCCAAGGCCTGTTTAAAATAGAGTCAGCTAGAGCAAGTTGCTCAAGATCTTGTGACTTTGTACAGTTGGAATTGGGTATGTCCAGTGATGGAGACTACATAATCACTCTAGACAATCTGTTACTGTGTTGTATTACTGCTGCAGTAGAAACATTTTGATGTATTTAGGTGGAATTTCCTGTATTTTAATTTTTTTAATTTAACTTTCACAGGGCACTACTGAGTCTCATTCCACTGACCTTACTTCCTCCTGTTATGTTTTTTTATACAAATCGATACAATTCTCCACTGCCCCTTGAGATTTGTATTCTTGAGGCTAAACAATCCCAGCTCTCTCAGCCTCTCATACAACAGATTCTCCAATCCCTTAATCATTTTAGTAGCTCTTTGCTGGACTCATTCCAGTATGTCTGCCTCTTGTCCTGAGGAGCCCAGCACTGGACACAGCACTCCAGATGTGGTCTCACCCATGCTGAGTAGTGGGAAAGAATCAGGACCTTCATAGAGGTTGACTAAACAGGGTTGATGATCACATTACCTGATTCCTTGAATGATACAACACAAGCAAGAAAAGGACAGAGAATCCTACCCTTTGGAGATGGATATGTAAATATAGATTATCAGAATAAAATTCTTTACTTTGATTTGACTGACTCTTCTTTTACAAGATTGGCGTTTGGAAGTTCTGTTATATTCTGGTGTGGACTGCTGATGCACTGTGTTTGCCATCCATTTGTATCCATGTTTGGTGGCATGCTAAGTCAGAGGATCTGGAAATCAGTGCAGGTCTGGTATCCTGTGTGTTTCTGCTGCTGCTGAAGAGCATGGTGTCCAAATGCCAAGTTTCCAGTGAGATGGTTATTGAAGACTTGCCACTAAAGTAGCCCTTTAACAGGAAGGCTAAAGTTCATCTGCCTCTAAGTTAAAAAGCACACCCTCTGTTCAAGTCTAAGGTCTGGGGCATTGATGTTTTCACAAAAGGGGAAAGGAGAGAAAACTGGCATAACCGCAGACTATTAGATAAATTAATTTGTGGGTGAAGAGCAAATGTTTGAAGTGAAGCTTAAGCTGACTACAGGGATGAAATTTATAGGCATGTAAGAGGAAACCTTAAACTGCATGAGGGTCTTCTATGTGTTTTTCCCCTGCTGTGAGTGTTCTAGAATGAAAACTTTGCTGATGATTATATGGTCACCTTTACTAGCTCCTAGTTAAGAATTCTGTGCTTTGTTACTGGTGTTTTGTTGCATATGTACACTGTCTAGATATTGACTCAATCTAACCAAACACTGTCAATTAAAGAGTTATATTCTATCGTCTTAAAACAGATTTGATTGATCTTCTGTATGATTTTTACTTGGCAAAAGTCAGTCTCTTCAATCCTATTTTTTCTGGTTTTTCTTACTTACAGGCTCTTCTGGAGACTATTAGGAATTTGATGAACACAGATTGTGTTGTTCCTGATTGGCTGCATGACATCATTCTTGGATATGGAGACCCAAGTAGTGCACACTATTCAAAAATGCCAAATCAGATTGCAACTCTGGATTTTAATGACACTTTCCTGTCCATTGATCACTTAAAAGCTAGCTTTCCTGGATACAATGTTAAAGTCACTGTTGACAATCCAGATCTGCATGTACCCCCTTTCAGGTGATCTCAATATTTCCAGTACTTCTGGTTTGGTATTCTTGCTGAAATGTGTTTTCAGGTGGAGTTACGTTCAGGGGTTGAAGGGAGATGCTCTTTATTTTAAGAAAAGATGGAGATATGTTAAGATTTAGATAGTTACATGATAGAGTTAACTGTACTACAGCTTTTGTTCTCTTCTGTACAAAAATGCATCAGAGTATTGCTTGTAGATCAGCCTATGGAATATATGAAAAAAACAAAAGTATGAGATAAAATCAAGACATATGGTATTCACTTCTGCATTATGGTATCTAGCCTCCTCAACATCAGCCTAGAGAATTTGAATTTTATAGTTTCCTTACATGTCTCATTAAAACAAGCCAAGAACAGCAATTTCAACATCAGTTAAACTTTGAGCTATTGGAAATACCATTCAATCAACACAAAGGATTAGGTCTGAAATCCCCTATTGCTTATTTTTAGAAATGATTTCTGAAATAGGATGCCTACCTTTGTGGCAGCTAAATGAGGTTTACTTGTTTTGTTTCAGTGGTGCTGTTGTCCAGCATCTTTAAACTTGACAATTCTGTCCCTCCTGGTACACTTCCTGTCCCTCCTGGTACACTTCCTTGAACTTTGGCATCTGAGATTCACAGTAGTATTGGAGAACAATACAATTCAGCTGGAGAAACTACATCTTCTCCTTGTGAAGGAATAAATCAGTGGAGGGTAAAGATGGCTTTTCCCTCCACCAGTCAGCTTTTATCATGGCTAAATAGAATCTTGAAAAGCTGGGAGGTAATCTCCCAATCTTTTTTTGGAAACACTGCGTGGAGAATTTGTGTGGAGAAGGCACTAACACTATATAATGATATAAAAATAGTCTGAAGTTATCAGGAAAAGATCTCACACACAATTTTCCTCAATGAACTATTGTTCAGTTTTAGTTCATATATTAAGAAAGATACTGCTCTTTATGAAAAGCTATTGCTCTTCCTACTGCTACATTTGTCCCGTAAGAGATTATTACTGTTACAGGTATCTGCATTTTTGTCTTGAGATATTGGGATAGGCATTGGGATTCCTTCACCTGTGATTTTTTTCTGAATTAGAAAAGCTTGCTAATGTATACAGAAGGCTATAAAAAATTGAAATGGGAGGATAAAAACTTCATCTGTTGGAACAGTTTAGAACACTGACATAGCTTACGTTCTATGATAACTTTTCTCCTGTCCCTTCCATTTTCACTTACGGACTTCTTGTTTTCAGCATTTTCCAGCTGGCTCTCAGCACTGCTCCTGGCTTTTCCAGCTATGAAAAGAGTGCTTTATACATACTGTTTGTTTAATCAGCTTCATCAATTTATTTGTAATTTCTTTTCTTTATTCTCATTAAAACTTTGTCATTTGCAGCACTGTTTTCCCTATTGTATGAAGGTCTGTCTTAATGGTTAGAAAAAATCTTTCTGTATCACCTTCTAAGACAGTCTGTGTCATAGTGAACATGTTGAACTGTAACCTTAAAATATGTGTTGCAGGATAACTTTCCCAATGAAGGGAGGTAAAGGAACGAAAAGAAAAGAGGATGGCAATGAAGAAAACCCTGAAGAAGCTAAAACGCTGATTGTAGAGCCTCATGTTATTCCAAACAGGGGCCCATATCCATATAATCAACCAAAACGGTAAAAAATTGATGGGAACTTTCTTTAAAATTATAACATATGTATAGCAGTTCATTTTCAGAAATTAGACTGGTTTGGTTTATATTTAAATCAAAAAAACTCTACTATCCTCTATCTGTTGAGAAAGCCTCTTGAAGAACAGTGAGAAATACTGTCTTTTAGGGTTTTTTGTCTCAGGAATTTGAACATTAGGAAAGTCACACCTAAATAATTTTACAGCATTCTCTGCAAATAATAACTAAAGACAAACAGTTTTTTAGATGGGATGAATTTGTTGTCATATGGACAACATGATTTACCGTCTTGCTTAGAAATTACAAGACTCTTGTATCTCTAAAACAGGTAGTTGTAATGCTGATTTAATTTATGCAAAAGTTTGCAAGTGTGTAGTTTGGGAAAGATATAAACAGTTAATTGAAATAAAACTTGTTAAAACAATTGCTTTTGTCAAAACTGTTGGCAAAATCTATCAATTATCTGATCTTGTTTTGCTTTGTTACAGCAATGCTATTCAATTTACCCATACTCAGATTGAAGCCATCCGTGCAGGAATGCAGCCTGGACTAACTATGGTGAGAATGTTTTTAAGGATTCTGTACTCTTACTTATTTCATTCTGGCTTTAGGTACATTCAGTGACTTACTAATAATGACTCTTTCTGTAGCCTTGCTGAGGTAATTTCTATTAATAGTTTAAAGATATGAAAAATTAATATTCAAAGGTTCAACATTCTCCCATCCTCACAAAATCATACAGCAGCACATATCTTTGCATCCTGTGTTTCAGTGGCTGAAGACTTTCCACAGCAACTGAATTTGCCTTTGCAGTGATTGGAGAGTCTTTAAATAAAGCAAGAATGATTTCATAGCAGTTTGTAATTTTATTTGTAAACGCTTATGAAAACTACTATTCTGTGCTTCTTAATCCTGAACAAATTATTTTGAGATGCATAATAATACTTGGATACCTTTAAAATGTCTGAGGTGTCAGTTTTGGAGTGTTTGTGGAATTGAGCCTATGAAAACGTTAACTGTTGTTATATGTCTTTATCATCAGTTGTAGATTTCTGAGTAAATAGAAGGAATGAACTCTCTTTTCTTTTTTTTCCCTGTTGTTTTTGTCTGTCTCACCTTATTCTTTTTCAGTCATGGCTCTTGATTCTCTTTTCACTGTGTCCCCCATGTTTAGCCTGTTCTGAGGCTAAGCTACCTTTTTCCTCTGAGGAAGTCTTTTTTCATATCAGTACTTCATATGCTGGATTACCATATTCCTTTTAGTCAGGAATCTGCCTAAACAGTCTAAAGTAGTCTTTTACGATATGTTTTATTTGGTCTGAAAGTTCACCAAAGCCAGGAAGCAATGTTAAATGTCAGTGTCTTGTGAGATTGTTCCAGGTTTTTTCTTCCCCAGTGGACTCTATTTTTTTTAATTGTGCGGTATTCTGATAAATTGTGTATTGATTTTTGTTTGGTTTTAATTTTTGTGTGTGTGTGCTTGATTTTAGGTAGTGGGTCCACCTGGTACTGGAAAAACTGATGTAGCTGTCCAGATAATATCCAATCTTTATCATAACTTTCCAGAACAACGAACTCTTATAGTTACCCACTCTAATCAGGTAAAGTATCAATCATGTGTGAATTTTCCTGTGATTACAATCTAGAAGAACAGTAGGTATTGAGATCAGTAGTTTGGGAACTGCATTTGTCTCTTAACAGTGGAAACTTGAGTTGGATTGTGTGCAGTTTTGCCAGTTTCATAATATGAAATTAAAATTTTGAATTTCAGATATGTAGTTCTAAACTATTTATCAGAAGTTTTCAATGTGTATAATTGGTTGGAGGTGGAAACCATAAAGTATTTTGAAACAGTCTCTGCTCTGTTCTTACAGTTGCACATTCATTGCATGCATGCCAGATTTTTGCTAGCTTTCTCAGACACTGGTTGCTCTGTGCTTCATGCTCCCAAGGGAAGGCCTCTTCAGCTGAATATTTGCTTCCCATCCATAAGAGATGGAGTCTAACAGCTACTTCTCAAGCACATACAAAATAAAAAAAAAAAAAAAAAAAAAAAAAAAAGTTAAAAGTCTTCAAGAGTCTTACTCTTTATTTTCCCACTCTACTCTGCACTGGTGCAGCCTCACCTTGAGTCCTGTGTGCAGTTTTGAGAGCCACAATATACAAAAGACATAAAGCTTTTTAAGAGCGTCAAAAGGAGGGCAATAAAGATGGTGCAGGGCCTTGAGAGGAAGCCANGCATATTCTATGATTCTGTGAAATCTGCATCTGATTTGGAATGATTTGTTTGGAAACCAGGGTCAGCTGTTATCTGGTCTCCCTAATTAACCTGTCCTGTCTCAGTTATGAGTTACTTTAACTGAACATACCATTGGAAAACATTTTGTCTTTTTTCATCAAAGCAAGATCAAAGAATGGTGGAGGGGTATTGCTTTGGTGAAGAATTACAGCCTGGAATAATACAGGCCAGTATGCAATTGGTTGCAGGAGGTGGCAGGGTAAAGTTGGGAGAAAGGGTTGAGAACATGTCCATTGATGAAAAAAAGAAGGAAATCCTTTGAGGTTGATAGAAGACTCTTCTTACCAGACAATACTTTTATGAGGACATTAACTTGAAATTGTAACCTGGGAAATAAAATGTATCTCAGTAGGGTACCTTACCCATGCCTTGATGCTGCACTTCAAGATGTTTACATGACTTGCAGCTGGAAGTGGGGCTTGCTTTTATTCTTAGTTTATTCTTAGTTTCAGAACTTGATGATTCAGTGCTTTACGAACTTGTTCCTTTGAAATACACTGAATTAGGCAGTTGATAGTAAGCCATTGGAGAGCTGATGAGTTTAAGGCAGAAAATGTAGCACACATAGAAGTTCGGTTATGCAAAATTTAGTTATCCAAATGGAATAGTCACAGCACCTGACAGTCAGTACCAGATCATACTTTTCTAATGTACAGTAAAAGTTAAGTTGTTTAATGTCATCATACCAAAATTGGTGTTTGTGAGACAATTTTGTAAATTGATAGCTTTATCAACTAAGTTAACTGAATGATAGAATTAAATTTTAAAATTGTAAAATCAAATGTAATTGTTATATAAAGTATGCAAATAAAAGGGTGTTAGTAGGCTAATTTCCCTGTTGTCAAGATTAGGAGTTTCAGTATTAACTTTGTTTTGTTAAAACAAAATTAACTTTTTTTTTGTTTTGGTTTCCATTTATACTAAAATAGGCATAATCTCCTACCTTATTTATCAATTTTCCCCTGCAGGAGCCTCTGAACTTCTAAAAACTACCTTTTCTCCTGTTCTTGTCAATCTTTAGGCTTTGAACCAGCTGTTCGAAAAAATCATGGCTCTAGACATTGATGAGCGTCACCTTCTGCGTCTGGGTCATGGAGAAGAGGAATTAGAGACAGAGAAAGATTTCAGCAGGTGAGAAAGGAGATGCTAATGATAAACTCACTTGTATAAACATGGCAGCAAGATGTCTCTGTTGAATCCACTCTACCTCCCAGGCAAATGAGCTGTGTTGGTTAGACAAGTTTTACCCTTCTCATATTATCGAATCCCAGTAACACAGAGTACTCTAGTTTTCAGTACATGGTTTAGTAATTTTGGTTCTTATTCTGTACAAAAACTGTGCTCCCTTGAGCATCTAAAGGCAGAATCAGGCAGTTTCTTGTTCACAAACTCAGCTGCTTGAATAAAAGATAATTATTTTTTTTAGACCTGTTTACCTTTCATAGAATTACTATGTCAGACAAGTTAGAATAATAAGACAGATTTTTGGAGTCACAGTTTTTTTGTACAACTATGGTATCACTTCTACTCTCATGGTGATTTTTATATTAATAAACATGAAAATAAACCTTCTGCTTTGAATTCTTCAGATACTGCTTAACCTCAAAGTTGCTTATTTCATTGATAACACCTTTTGAAGCATACATACATAAGGAAAGCTATCAACTCTATATCAGTACAAAGACTTAAGAACCTGTTCTTTTAAATATTTGTATGTTTGTCATGTGTTAGTCTAATTGACGTCAGTAGGATTACACACATTCATAAATGTAAGAGGGGTATAATGGTTGTGCACTGGAAATATCTGAACTGTCCAGTACTGGATTATCATAGCAATTCTTTGACTTCAAAAGCTGTAGTAAAAATTATATATAGTCACTAGAAGCTACCCACATATACACAGTTCAGTATTTAGCAAAATGAATACCTTGTGATTTTGTTCTTTAAAATTGAATGCTTTGATGTAGTCAAGTTATTCCAGAAATTTGATAGCCAAAAACTTAGGAAATGATGCCATAGAAGATATTTATTTAGTAGTATCTATAGTTTAGTATATTCCTTGAACTGTGATGTTCATCATTAAAAGGAGTTTTCTTTAAGACACTCTATGTTGTCTATTTTCATACTGTCTCAAAGTAACTTCAGACGTATGGGATATATCTGCAAGCACTGTGTGTTATGGCAGTTTTTGGGGGGGGTAAAGGCTGAGGAATATATTTGAAGGGGGGCTGTACTACTGGTGAGAACTTTATTTCTCATAAGTTTAGCTTTGTGAATTGCTAGGGCTCAACTGATAGAAATAGTGGACACATAGCAAATTTTTAGGTTTTGGAACAGGGTTGTAGTTGTGGGGGTTTTTTGGGGGCTGCTGGGTTTTTTTGTGATCTCTCATTGTGATACTTAAATACTGTTTGGAGTTAAATTAAAATTATGTTATATTTAATCCATTTTGTAGGTATGGAAGAGTTAATTATGTGCTGGCTCGAAGACTTGAACTTCTACGAGAAGTTGGGCGATTACAAGAGAGTCTTGGAGTCCCAGGAGATGTTTCTTACACTTGTGAAACAGCTGGCCATTTTTTCTTATACCAAGTAAGGACTGAAATACTTTTGCAGAGACTGTATGACGTAAATACATTATGAAACACTTTGTAAAACTTGCAGTGAATTTTTCAGAGTTGAGTGTAAAAACAAAAAACATTTTCCTTGGTGATTCACAATACAGTAACAGCTAAAGTTAAAATTGCAGCATGACTTGCTTGTGCTGCTATTGTTTTAAATCCTGCCTGCTGACTCGCCAAGTCATTGCTGCCATTCATGAATGCTGGCAAAGATTCTAACCTGAAGCTTCTCCTTCAGATAGGAAAATTCGTGGGCTGCTTTATATTTTGGACAAGCATTAGAGCAGCTACTTGATGGTCCTGATAGGAGGCTTTTATAGTGTTAAATGCCAATGTGAAATTAAATGTACAGTGTGCAAAATGGTGATTTTTTTTTTGTATGTTGTACACCCCTCCTTTCCTCTCCATTTTTCAGTGATGTGGTCTACAGTTGCAATTAGTGTTGTATAAGGAGACTTGTAGAGTGGTACTTAGAACTGAATGCACACACTGTATGTTTTTACAGAAGTTATTCTGGGCTAGCTTTAGTGTGGACCTTAACATTAAATGGAGTTTGGGTGTTGAAGAGTCCTAGGAACACTGCTAGAGCTCGTTTTCTGGTTCAGTTTCCTCCTAAATGAATCCCACTTGGTAGTTAAATCAAAGTAGTGTAAGTGGCGATAATGAAGAAATTTACTTCTGTATTGGGTTTATGTAGCACGGTTTTGGTAGCAGGTGGCTGTAGGAATGACCTCTGAGAAGAGGCCAGGGACTGCCCTGTGCTGGACACAGCCAGCTCCACCCAGCTCCAGGCCAAAGCTGAATCCACCAGTGACACTGGTGGTGCCTCTGTGAAAACCTTCTTTGAGAAGAGGTCAAAACCCACTCTGCAGCAGCTGAGGGCAGAGAGGGGAGTGTGAGAAACAACTGCAAACACCCAAGTCACAAGGAAATGAAGGGACAGGAGGTGCTCCAGGCACCAGAGCACAGGTTCCCCATAACTTATGGTGACAGCCATGGTAAAGCAGGTTTTCCACCTGCAGCCCATGGAGAGGCTGTGTCAGAGCAGATACCATCACTGCAGCCAATGGAGTACACCATGCTGGAGCAGGGAAGAAGTGTGAGGAGGAAAGGGTGGCAGAGATGTGGTGTTGTGAACTTGAATGACAGCACCATTATTTCTGTACTGCTCAGGGTGGGGAGGAGGTAAAAAAATTGACGATGAAATTAAGCCTGGGAAGAAAGAGGGAGTGGAAAGGAAAGGTGGTTTTAGTTTTGTCTTTGTTACTCACCATCTTAATCTGTTTTTAATTAGCAAAAATTAAAGTAATTTTCCCTGAGTCTCTTTTGCCTGTGATGCTATTTGCTAAGCAACCTCTCTATCTTTATCTCAACTCATAAGCTTTTCCATCTTATTTTCTTCCACTGTCCTGTTGAAGAGGGAGAGTGAGATAAACTGGGTGGGAGTCTGGCAGCCAGCCAAGCTCAAAAATGTCGCCCTGACACAAGGTTAAATGCTACCTAAGACATACCTTACCTTTGTGATAATTTTTTTTAATGCTGTGTATGCAAGCCTACACATTGCCAAAAACCTCATGGTATAAAACCACTTTGCTTTGTCATAGGTAATGTCCCGTTGGGAGGAGTATATCAGCAAAGTGAAAGTTAAAGGCGGAAAATTGCCAGATGTTGCAGATGTCTCCAGTTTCTTTCCTTTTCACCAGTATTTTGCAAATGCTCCTCAGCCAGTTTTCAAAGGCAAATCATATGAAGAAGATATGGAAATTGCTGAAGGGTGTTTTAGACATATTAAGAAAATATTCACTCAGCTTGAGGTAAGACATGTAGCTGTTAAAGGTAAGTGAATCTGGCTAATCCTGTAGAAGAACTTTACACAGTTCTAAAGTTCTCATTTTCCCTACATCCTAGAAGAAATATGTATGTCTAGGCCACTTCACTAGCTTGCAAGGTGAGAATTTCCACCTTTGAGTAATACAGGTATGTTTCACAACAGGGACAAGGATCTAGTCTCTTTTAGTTGGATGTTGGGAAGCAGCCGTCCTGCATGTTCCATTTTCACTGATGTGGTTACGAGAGTTAGTACACCTATCACTGCTCCTCTGACCCTCACAGGGTCTTTGTATTTACAGTGAATTGCCTTTAATCAGATAACCTAGAAGCAACTTTAACAGATTATTTTCTGTTTTTGCCAGAATTGCTCAAGAGGCTTTTAAAAGTTAGGGTAAAGGTGATTTATGTATCGCTTGATTTTATTAACTGTAATGGTCTTTCGACTACTGAATTTGATGTCATGTTATGATGCAGTAAAGTATGAAACAAGAAGATGTAGTAGAAGAAAATATTGGGGGATTCTGAGTGGGTTCCTCAGAATTAATTGAATAATTGTCTGCAAATTTATATGTGCGTACAGATTGGAAGAATTCTTTGATAGGTTTTTACAAGATTGTTTTTCAAAACATGCTAAACCTGGAAACCACAACAAATTATTTAGGTGGGATTGTTAACAGTACCTACCCTCAGAACTTTCTCGTTTAATTATATTAAGAAGGTGGCCTCATAGTTTGAGTGGATACATTTTTAAAGTGCTATCTTTTTGTATTCTGAGTTTCAAGGCTTTTGTTTTGTCCTCCATAGGAATTCAGAGCATTTGAACTTCTTCGCAGTGGCCTGGATAGATCCAAATACCTGTTGGTGAAAGAAGCAAAAATCATTGCCATGACTTGTACTCATGCTGCTCTGAAACGACGTGACCTGGTTGAATTAGGTTTCAAAGTAATGATTATACCAGTGTTACTATACTACTTGATTTTGGTGTTTGTTCTCCCCTGTCCCCCACCCCATATGAACCTTTTTATCTGCCCCAAATCTAGGTAGCTAGATTATTTTGAGTTGCATTTTTTTACCCATGTGTTTCAATTTTTTAATTTTACTGAAGAAAAATATAACTTCTGTAAGTAAAAGATTATATCACCTTTATGTTATTGAATATACAAAAAGTGCTTAATAGTGCATTTTAATAGAAGTCAGTTTTGCCATATTACATGATAAACAGCAGTGGTAAGATTAATAAAATAGAGGCAGAACTGGGTAGAAAAACATGGCCTTTAGAACTTTGTGTACCTAAAAGATTAATAATGTGAGGAAAAGAATTATGATGCAATGCTTTTTTCACTCTGCAGTGCTAACTATAACTATTAATTTAGTCTTTTTTCTGACAAAAGCCAGCCACCAGTAATTCTTTCAGTGTTTTTTTTCACCAATCATGTAATGTATTGGATCACAAAATGGGTCCTCTTCAGCTTCAGTGCAAAGATACCAAATTAGTTTGCTCCACTGCACGAAGCTTTTCTCTTGTCGTTATGGCCTATAGGAAGCATGTGATGTAGTTCAGTCATGGATTCCTTCTAGATGTAAGCCCTGACTGGTACAGAGAGATCTGCCATTGATGTAGTAGGACTTCACCCTTTTGGTAATACTGATATTTTGCCTATAAGGTGAAATCCTGCTGTAACTGTTCCACCCAGCAGAAACTGAACGAGTAATAGGTGCTTTCTTTTGGTAGGCTGAATAAATACATTCATTTGTGTTACTGTGTTTATGGACATCTCTTTACTTTTTTTTTCTCAGTATGACAACATCTTAATGGAAGAGTCTGCTCAGATTCTGGAGATAGAAACCTTTATACCTCTCCTGTTGCAGGTTAGACTTGAAACATAAAAGATATTTCAAAAAAAGATGAATAAGACTCTGTGTTCTTGAACAATATTGACTATTAAAATGAAAAATATCGTGTGCAGAAAGTAACCCAAAACTGATAGTGGTATTTTAGTGAACAGTAAGAACTTTCACACTGATGATGAAATTATTTTATTTAATGAAGTAAACATCTTACAGCTTTTTGCAAACTTTGAATGAGCATTGAATAACCAGATGCATCTGGCAGGTGAAGGAAAACAGAGATATGTGAGAAATGCAGAAACAGAAGAATTTGTGTAATTAGAGTAGACCATTTCAGCATAGAGGCATATTCTGGTGGATAGTCCATGACTTTATTTACTTAAGCCATCCAAATAATCCTTAAAAACTGAGTGGGTTTTTATTTTAACAAAACCTGAGGATCTAGGCTTCCAGAGTAGCAGTACTTGATTTCTTCACTTGCAATGCAGTGAGAAATTCTTAAAAACTGTGTTTTTGGGGGGGCTCTTTGTCCAAGATTAAAATGGCTGATAAGAGCAGAACGACTATGTAGAAAGCTTGGTCTTCTCCAAAGTAGAAGCTTTTGGGAGAAGGTAAAAGAAAAATTATATTTTTTCTTGAAGGTAAAAATTATTTCTATCCTCCTACTTTGTTACTAAGGCATTTTTGATGAGTTGGATAGTCCAGAGTTCAGTTTTCTTTCCTTGCTGTCTGATCAGAGACAGTTTCAGAGCTCTTCCACTTCAAGTGGCAGGAAAAGGAACTTTACGTTCTGTCTCAAATAGTGTTCCCATGGGGAAAGGGAATTATCACAGGGGTGTGTAATGAGGATCTGACAGCTGGAAGTCTCCAGGATGCTAATTGTGAAGAGCACTCAGTCCAAGAGCCAAGGTGGGAATTAGTTAGGGGCACATCCTGGTCATGGAAGAGGCTATTTGAGAATTACAGAAGTAAACAGGTGAAGCACATGGACTACAGAGACACTTGAAAGGCAGATTCAGTTTTGCCTCGGACATCTAAGCACTAAAAACTGTTTCAGATGCTTCATATTCACTACCTCAGAACCCAAAAAATAAAGTTCAAAGGACACTACATAGACATTACTATTTAGTAATCAGATTTTCTTAGTACTGTAGCATCTATGATTGTGGTTCTTCCTTTTGTTCTCTGACAATGTATTACTTTTGGCTTTTAAAGCAATATAATATGATATTTATTCTGATAGTTCTTTACTAATTTAGTGGATAAAGGTACTTGTTTTATAAGAGAGACTTTGTTTACAGTTTTATGCTCTGATTGGATGGAAGCTAATAGTCTTTAATAAGACTGCAGTTCAGTGTAGCTTAAAAACAAATATTGAAGGGTTTAGACAAAGGCAGACAATCTGATTCCTAATGTGTTTTGAGTGCCTTTATTATATTGTAATAGTTGCAATAGTGTAATTGTCCCATTCTAGAACCCCCAGGATGGATTCAGTCGTTTGAAGCGGTGGATTATGATTGGTGACCATCATCAGTTGCCACCAGTCATTAAGAACATGGCTTTTCAGAAATACTCCAACATGGAACAATCTCTTTTTACACGGTTTGTTCGTGTGGGAGTGCCAACCGTTGATTTGGATGCACAAGGAAGAGCAAGAGCAAGGTAAGACACAAAATCCTTTTTCTAGCTTGTAATAAAGTAACAGGTTAGAAATGGGAGAAGGGCACATACAGTTCTGGAAACCTTTTTTTATTGTTAGAACAGGAGTTTGCAAAACTGGAATTGAGTTGTTTCGTTCCATTTATTTCAGTTTGGACTAGGAAGGCAGGTTTTACTTCGCTGAAATGCAATCAGATTAATTTCTTTATTGTTATTTTTATAGAGTACTACTCTGCTGTTGCATGAGTACTTTAATGAAAATCATATTTAAAGGAATTTAATAATCTTAAGTGTTTTTTTACAACAGACTTTGCAGAAGCTTTCTTTTCTAAACTAACGTATAATATATTCAGTTAAATAAAGATGTGCTTTATTTAGCATTGAATACATAATAATTCCCTTAAAGTCTGTAAAAGGGTGCTTTTCTGTAGTATTTCAGGAGAGATGCATACAGAGATTGGACAAATTCAGGTTGTCCACACAAGAACATGAAGCCTTTTTTATATTAAAGGAGATCCTGTGTCTCTAGTATCTCTGTAGTGCTTTTCTTTCTTATCTATGTATTTGTCATTTCACTGTGATAATTTAAATACTGTATTTATTTATTGTGTAAATTGCATATTTGTGGTGTCATGTTAAGAAGGAAAAGTAAAACCAAATAAGAGAAAATTACTCCGTATAAAATCTTGCTACTCTGGGTTTAGTTTTAAATCTTTATTTTAGGCATAAAATGTAGTGAACAATATGAAGGATAACTTCACTTTTTTTCATGTAGGAAATGTTGGGAATCTAGAATATTATTTTCTAGTCTTGAAAAAGACAGTTCAGTATGATTTTTAAAATGAAAATTTTATCTGAATGTGATGGTAAATAAAGTTTATTTTCCAACATTTTGGTGAACTTCTTAATGATAAGAGAGCAGAAGTCCTTTACTTTGCAATTTGCAAGTAATTTCTTGATCAAGGATTTTTTGTCCATACCTTCCCATGCTTTGTCGTTTTTGATCACAGGTAGCTTCCCTATGAACTATCTGATACTTAATCTGGCCTTATCAGGATATTGTTGTGCATTTGTGAATGAGGCATTTTGTTAGTATTACTGTCCCTATAAATATCTGAAATCATATCAGAAACTTTCAGAATTAGGTAGATTTTGTTTGTTTCCGTTCATGTCTTGTGTTAGTACTTGGCAATACACAAAATAAGTGAGGAAATAATTTATTTTTACTGTAAGAAGCTTTACCACAGTTAATGCAAAAATCTTTTTCCTCATTCCTTCTGTTTTGTAAAGAAGCATTAATATTCCTTAAGTTTTGTTACCCATGAAAATTTTTGCTAGAATTCTTGAAAAATTTGTTCCGTGATCAAGTGGAACAGACTTAAAGCTGAGTGTGCCATGCTGATGTGACATCTGAAGTTTTCTGTGAGAGAGAACAAAACAGAATCACAACCTAAAAATAATATTGCTGGATAGATTGTTTGAGTATGTTCATTTATATATATACAGGCTGCCTAGCAAAATTACTCTTTTCACTGAAAAGCTACAGAAGCACTAATCTCATATGCCTCTGAACTATTTTGAATGAGTTCAAGAGCCTGCTGCAACTCACTCTTTGTGATTTGTTTCTGTGTGGTTTTGAACAGTTTGTGTAACCTCTACAACTGGCGTTACAAGAACCTGGGTAACCTGCCTCATGTGCAGCTTCTGCCAGAGTTCAGAACAGCCAATGCTGGCTTTTTGTACGACTTCCAGCTTATAAATGTAGAAGACTTCAATGGTGTAGGAGAGTCTGAACCCAATCCTTATTTCTATCAGGTAAGGGAAATACTGTGTATAATTTATTAACTTCAGTAGGGCTTGTTAGATCTGCAATGAAGACAATTAAAAACAGTAAACTGACATTCAGTTAATGTTCTCAGATAATTGGGTCATGTGTATGATTTTTTCCTCCTTTTAATGAGTTTTGAATGTTGAAAATTAAAACTTACTGTGTTGGGGTTTTTGCTCAGTGAATGACTTTGATACCTGTTTTCTTACTGTTATGCGAGGGATGTGACTTGGTGGAATTCATTACAAAATGTCATTTTTGTATGACCTAAGGCAAATTAAAGTCCATTGTAATTCATCTGTACTGCTATGATAGTGAAATAAACAGTAACACTTGCCCTGAACATGGAGAATTGAATTCTGCTCAGTAGCACATACCTCAGTTTGAAGAGTCACTGTGTTGATTTGATCTGTATGTGGGAATGCTAAAATGCCTATTCATAAAAGAATAAAGCAGTACTGCTAGTAATATACATAAGAGGCATAGAGACATTGAGGATGAAGTAAATTGCCAAAAAACCTTAATCTTGGAGTTTCTCAACTAAGTTTTCAAACTGTCAACTAAATTTTGAAATTAAACCATCAACAACAGTACCTTTCTATTTCTCTTAAATTAGGGAAGTGTAATGAGATGCTTGCATTTTCAGTCCTTTTATTTTCCTTCTTTTAAAAACTGGTAAAGCAAACTATGGTGCCTAAAATAGCAAACTTGGGCTTTGGACAAGTTAGAGCTGGAGCAATGTGCAAGTTAAGGAGTTTAATTCAAACATGGAATTAACACCTTGTATTTTGCTTAACTTATGGAAAGCAAACAATATACTTTATGATGATAATATTCATGTTAATTTTTCCCACTGAAGATCACTGAGACTTATGTTAACCTATGTTTTTAAAAACGTATGAAATGTGTTCGAAGGTTTTGTTTGGGTTCCTCCCAATACTTTTTCAATACAAATTAGTGTGCTGCTAGAGAAAAAAGCAATGGTAAATGATAATCCACTTTATCCCATTGCTAGATTGAGGACAGAGTTGTTTGGAGAGTTTCTTTTGATTTTGTTTTTGAAACTGTAACACACCAGTAGTAAAGAGTTGTCTGGTGGAACACAAACAGCTGAAAGGAGTGCCTGATAATTGAGGGCGGGAGCACTGCTTTAGACCACTCTTTGGCTAAAGAAGGTTACGAACACTGATATGAGGACACAGAACACACTTCTCATTATACCAGTACTTTCATGTGCAAAGTCCTCTAATACTTCCTGCCATTATGGGGTTTTTTGTGATCTTGATAATTAAATGATACTTAGCAAAGTATGTTGGTAGCATTGCATGGTTTTTCATGAGATAACAGATTGCTGCCATGTATTATTTCTCTTAGTGAATTTGGGCTTTTCTTTCCAGAGTTAGAGGGGATTAAAATTTGTAGAATAGCTTTACACCCACAGGTGTTTGATATGCCTGGCAACTGCATTTTCCAAGTAATGCAGAGCCCACTTAGTAAGAAAAAATAAATGAGGTTGGTATGTCCAGCCTATTCAAACATACGCCAAGAGGGGATAAAATTCCTTGTATAAATAGAGCAGGAGTAAATGTCAGCATTTGAGAACAACTTTTTAACCTGAAAGATAATTTTTGTTGACAGAAAATGGATTTAAACAGTCTATGAATAACTTCAGTCTGGAAATAGAACAAAGCTTCCTGTAGCCAGAATAGTAGTACTTTGGGACAGACTCATAAAGTAATGACAGCAAGTGAAAGTTACAATATGTGAAATAACAGCTGGTAATTTGTAATTGAATAGTATGGCCTGTAGTGGAAATAACTGGATTTGATAATCCAGGTATCTGTCTCCTAATTAATACTTGAAAGGACTTTATTTATTCTAGTTCAACTAGTTCTTACTTTCAGTTTACTGAGGAGTGAGTCATTGCAGCTTTTTGGGGTAACTGGAACTTTTGAGTAAATATTGGAAAGTTTAAATCAGTGCCTAACAATAATATTGATGTAGATATTTTTAGCAGTTCTCTCAAAAGGAATCAGAATGAAGGTATTAAATCTACTTGTGGTTCTTTTATTCTTTCAAAATTGCTTGTATGAAGTGAGCAAAGAATCATCAGATCTAGGGACATTTTTCTCAGCCCTAAAATATTTGTCTAAATACATTACAATGTCACAGGTGTTATTCTTTCTAACCTTAAAGTTGAGTAACCCTTTTTTAATCTTTTTTTTCTTGTCTTTTTCTCTCATTTTAAACTTTAGAATCTTGGTGAGGCAGAGTATGTTGTGGCAGTCTTCATGTATATGTGCCTGCTTGGTTATCCTGCAGACAGGATAAGTATCCTGACAACATATAATGGACAGAAACACCTGATCCGTGATGTCATTAATCAGCGATGTGGGAATAATCCTCTGATTGGACGGCCGAACAAGGTGACTTTGACAATATATTAGTCATTGGAGTAGTTCTGGTTTCTGTGTTTTTAAATTGTCATATTGCAAATCAGGCTACTTTAAGCTATACTCAAAACAGCTATCCTGTTTAACCACGTATTTATGAACCTACATTCTATGGAATTTCATAGATTAGTGCCCTTGGTTTTGTCTATTGATAATTTGACAGAGTGAGGTCGGTGAAGGTGAAAAGACTACAAGCTACATGGGACAGAATAACTCATTTTTTGTCATTTATTTTGTCCTCAATAAAAACATCAGTCCCCAAAATCACATATTGAGAAAGATCAACCCAGAGTGGAAATTATTTGATAGAACATGTTACCACAAACCTGAAGAAACAAATAAAGGATATAGTTATAATTGTCTGGTGCTAATTCTGCAGGTTAAAACTGTGTTACAAAGCTAATGGCTTTCCATAATCTTTTGGTATTAGGACCCCACTTCTATGGAGGTTTTTTCTTATTTTTTAATTCTCTAGGTAACAACTGTGGACAGATTTCAAGGTCAACAGAACGATTATATTCTCCTTTCACTAGTGCGTACCAAAGCTGTCGGCCACCTTAGGTATGTAAGAACATCTTCTTATAGTGCCACAGAAGTACTTGTACTCTGTATCAGACACAGGAATGTTTATAGTACGTTATACAAAAGTGTTCTATTGTATGAGTATGAGTAGAAATGAAGTTCAGTGCTATGTGAAGTTCAGACACACTTCCTTTTATAACTCCGGTACCCTCTTCTCGACCACTTTATCTTTTTGTAATGGCTCTTACCCTAGAATTAGTTTATATTACTGCAGATAGGCTGAACTTGGCTTCACCCTAGTAGACTGTAGGAGTGTAGTATTTGTTGAGCAAATGCAGGCTTAAATTTTCTCATAGAGCCTTTCCTGTAAGTGAGATTTTTTTTTTTTTTTGCATCAGAAGTGTTTGATCATTGCATAAGTTGCATTATTACGTGTAGTTTCAAATGTTTGCACTTTTCATTTGGGATGTGATGGAGGAAGACTTGTCTAATCTTAGGTAGATAGATGAGTTGTCAAATTCTTCTTTACTCATTCAGATACAGAAATGGTATTGCGAGTTTTTCTCAACGTTTACTCTCAACTTTACTCCTGAGGTGTAGGAAAATAGTAGAGGGTGGTTTTTCCTAGTGATATTGGTGCAGTGAACCAATATATTTATGGTTCTGTATAATGGTACTAGGATTTGTTAGTTATTGAAACAATATGTAGGGAAAAAACTAAAGACAAGATAGTATTTTTGCAGATGGTTTTATATTTCTTTTAATTAAGATTCCCATGTACTTCTAGTATTTTTATTGCAAGTGTCATCAGTGGAAAAGAACATGATTGATTTTGTTTTCTGAAGGGATGTCCGGCGATTAGTGGTTGCCATGTCAAGAGCCAGACTTGGACTTTATATCTTTGCGAGGGTATCACTATTTCAGAACTGTTTTGAACTAACTCCAGCTTTCAGCCAACTCACAGCGCGACCGCTTCACCTCCATATTGTTCCCACAGAATGTTTTCCAACAGCAAGACAGGTAGGAACAGCTGCACTGTATTTTGGTATCTGTAATGGATGTTTGTGTTTGCTTGCTTTTTTTTTGAGTGGGCTGTAAGAGGTGGAACTGTTTCCTCTGCTAAACTCGTGCATCTACTTCTTGGCATTGGACCAAGCTGCCCAGAGAAATTATGGAATCACCATCCCTGGAAGTGTTTAAAAAAAGGTGTGAATATCTTGAGGGTATGGTTTAGTGGTGAACTCAACAGTGCCACTTGATGATTGGATTTTGTTGATCTTAAAGGTCTTTTCCAACCTTAACGATTCTATGATTCTATGAATAACTCCTTAGAGTTATCTTTTGTCATGATACACACCAGCTGGTTTTAATTGATGTTTCCACAGAGGTTAATTATCAGTATAACTTAAGTATCAGTAACTGTTGTGCCTGCTTTTTCCTGAGTTCTGCCTGTGTAAATGATTCAGTATTTTTCTTTTGTGATCAAAATAATTTTTTAGTTTTTGCATGTTTTTGGTCTTGTTATGAAACAAAATGATGTTATTTCTCAAGCAAAGCTACATAAAGCTACTAATTTCTCAACTAAAGAGGTAAAATTACATGTAACCGAGTAATTCAGGATTACAAATTAATTTTTTTTCTCTTAAAATTGGTTCCAATATCACAAGAGTTTTGCTGCTGAGCTAGGTGCTTAAGTACAAAAACCTGATTTGTAGTACTGCACTAGATCTATAGGGAAAGGCTCATGTTGAGGATCTAAGCACAGGGCACAGAGCAGGATGCTAAATGAAGAAACAAAGGAGCATATCTGCTCTGCTTCATGAAGCTTTGAGAAGGGATGCCTGCATGCACCCAAAATTCAGTTACGGATCTTTCCCTGGTCTTAAATGCTGTTGACAAGTTTGGGAGGGAGTTCTTTCAGTTGAAACTTTCAGATCAGCTGTGCAGCAAGAATGCAACAGGCATGGTCAGTGAGTGTGAGCAAGGAATTGGGCTGCAGCAGGCAAGAGGTTAAATCCTAATCTGATCATAAACTATTTCTGCCTTTAATATGTTAAATTACTCAAGTCTAAAATGTATTTCATGGAGTAAGAATCAGAACCCAGCCTCTGCTTTTGAAATTTCTTCTTCAGGCTGCAGTATCATGATTAATCCAGTTCCTCAAAATGTAAGACGTATGCTTCCTAACTTTCCAAAGATTTCACCAATTTTTTTTTTCTTTGAAAAGCATTATTTAATTTCTCAGGGCTTATGACTTCTAATACAGTTAAATAACCATTGAATAATGGTTGTTTTGCTTTGTTTGCTGAATGCCAACTTTTTTCCCCTTCCTTAGAATGGAGAAAGACCAGCTCACCAAATACATATTATTAAGAACATGCCTCAAATGGCTAACTTTGTGTACAATATGTATATGCACATGATACAGAGTACACGCCACCATCAACAGGTAAGGAGGACCTTCTAACTTTTGGAATGCATTTAAAATAAAATAGTTTTTCAGTAGATGGCATGAGAAGCTGTTGAGATTTGAGTCTGTTTCTGTTATATTTAAAATTCAAGAAGTGTTTGTGACTAGGAGTGAGAATATTGAGGTCTTGTAAAATGTTGCAGTAGCAAAAGCTGTATCTTCTAGTGGTTTAAGCCCCAATTTAAGACCCCAAACCTGTCAGTAATTGATGCCAAGTGCCAGACATGGCTCTGTCTGGGCCAAAAATACTATTCATTAATACTAAAGAACTAGCTTGTCCAGTATTAATTTGAAGGAAACTTGTGTTTTATGTTTTAGGTAAGTGTGGGATTTCACCTAGTAGGATGATAACACCACTGCATGATGTAATAATGTTTTGTAAGAGAAAGACCAGATTATGTCTTGAAGCCATTGTAACCCTGTTAAATCACCCTATTATCCAGGTTGGTTTGCAGCTGTAGTGTTTTTTGTTCTGGAGCAATTTTTTTCAGCACTAGTTCAGCACCAAGCAAAATTGCATGGGGTTGGAAGCACTTGGTACAGAAGTGTCTACTAGTTTTGTCAGTATTTAATCCCTGAAGCAGAATTCAGAACCCAGCAGAAACCCTTTGTAGTCTCATGTGAGTGGAGCATTAAGGTAGTATAGATGGTATACTGAGCAGAAAGCTGCCTTTACTCAGCATACTTGGATCTGTAAAGCCTAGAGGCAGTTAAACCAAAAGGGAATGGTCTTAAATGCTACCCCTCAACTGCATCAGCTTTCCCTTAGTGTCTGGGATCTGCCATGTTTATATTACCTATATATTATTCTTCATATATTATATAATACCTATGTATTATATTACCTATAATTTATTCTTTCATGGTACTCTGAAGATCCCTTATTGGTTTTTGCTTTTCTGAAAGATTTCCAGAAGTGGACAAAATTGATGTAAAAGGACAGTACTCATTCTGTATTAGCTGACTGTGGGAGGAAGAGTGTGAACATGACTCTGTCCTTGAACAGATAGTCTTAAGAGATCTAGGTTCTGTTCTTTAATGCAAGGATGTCTCTGTCACATCCTCTTCCTTTTTTCTTCTGCTTCCGTGTTTCATCTAATATGGAACAGCGTAATCAGAAGAGATCAGAACCCAAAACTTTTTCTTTAACCGAATGTCAGACTTTCAGATAGAAAATTTATTTTTCTCTGCAGTTTTTACCCAATGACTTTGGATTTTACTTTTATTTCTGAGAGAAAGCTTCAGCCAAATTTGAAGCATTTTGTTACCCAGAAAAAACCTTTCCCAGGCTGTCTGGACAGACAGGATACTTTCTTACTATTTTGGAGAAATGCTGTAATTATCTGTGCTGTAAAGAAAAGGGGATGTACAAAGAGGACACCACTAGAATTTCTTCTTACTGTAATTTTTTTTAGTAGTAGTGAAGGAACCTCACACTGTTTTTTTAGAAACTCAGTCCTGTAAGCACATGACAAAACTTGCTTTGAAGCCAGTTTGTCTAATATAGTTGGAGATCTTTCAACCATGCAAAATGTTATGTGATGAAAACTTAGTAAATTTTATAAAAAAGTGTTTGCTTGACACCTTAATCAAATATGGACCCAATTCTTCTGCTAATACCTGTTATTCTTTTTGGCATCCTAATCTTACCCATTGCTAGCTAAAATTAGTTACAAAACTGCTGTTTTCCTACTGTGACAATGAATCACATTCTCCTTGCAGGAGAAGCCAAGAAGTGAACTACTGAAAAAAGCAAAGTTGGCATTAAATTTCTTTTATTCTATTTAGTACAACGTTATATTCTTCCTCTTCTTTTACACTAGGCTTTACAGTAGTCATCACAAAGCACAACATGTATCTAAGTAAGTCATGGAAGTTTAAGTTTGTCTCATGCATCAAGAACATATTTTTGTAATAAAAAGATCTCTGGTTTGGAAATACACTTTCCTGTGCACAGATGGATTATAGAGACCAGTGTGATAACTTCAAAGTCTGTAGAAAATGCTTTTAATATCTCTGATTCGTAGATTTGCCTATGCAAATTTATAATATTAGTGTCATCTAATTGATGGTAAAATTTGACTGTTACTAAAGACCTCATTTGTCATGTGAAACAAAGTTGCTTTTTGAGCAAAACAAAACTAAACAATCAAGTTTTTCAAGATTGCATTTCATTAAAATGATCCAAAATAGTCTAAAGAAATATCCATCATTATCCATCATGTCATTAAATAATGTCAGGCTGCAAGAAATATGAGTGTTTCTGTTCAGCCTGGAGTTGCATAGCGTTCATCCATACTCTTCAGCTCAATCTATTCCTGGTAATTTTTTTTCCAATTGTATTATTTGCCTACCATTCCAGCTTGTAATATTTTCCAAACTACTTTTTTGGTTGCAAGCAGAACACTTTGAATACACTATATTACTTTTTCAGAAGTATTATGTGAAAATAAGCATTGTTTAATTGTTAGTGAAACTTGCATTGTGCTGCATTTACAGCTGTGTGTGAAAATTGCGTAAGTACAGGTAACATTCACATACTATTTTATAAGATGTTTCAGGGTGAAATTATGGGTATGAGTTGTTAAAGACCGGCCTGTTGAAGGCATCAAAAACCAAGTTAAACATATCTAGGAGTTTGAAATGGCAGCAGATGAGATTAGAGTAGAACTATGCACATTGCTCCAGGTAGGTATTTACCATATTACTTGTCTGACTGTTTGGGATAATGAAGTAATTTTCTATCCTTGAATTGGATGTCCTGAGTTTTTAACACCCTCTTTACAGGAAAAAATGTATCTAAGACGACTATTGTGTGACCATTATTCTAATTTTTATTTATATATAGGAGTGAAGTGCTTACAAATTATGAAGGCTTCTAAATTTTAAGTCTTTTTTGTTAACTTATCTAATGCAAAATCCTAATTATAAGGTGAGCAGTTCAAGCTAAAATGTAAAAACTTAAAATCTTTCCTTTTTCAATCATCCAGCATTTACTGCCCCCACCTGCCATGATTGAGGAACCAGAACCGACTCAAACTGAAGAGACTGAAGTAGAAGGTGAAGGTCAGGGCGTGCAGGAAGATGCAGAACAAGAAAATGAGGTGGAAGAAATGATGAAGGAAGGAGAATTGAATGTGGATGAAATGGATGGACATCGAAAAATGCCAGAACACCCTGGAAGAGACAGTGATAGTGGAGACAGTGAACCTGAGAATGAGACTGAAAAGTGATTGATGGAATCCTTGTCCTTAATACATTTTGGAAAATTGACAGGGAAAAGAGCAGTTAGAAAAATAACTGCTATTTTTACATTGACTTTCATTAAATGGTTGCCTGTGTAATGGGACCTGTTTGGTATATTTTTCACTGAGTACTTTGTGGACAAGCAAGATGGTTGGCAAATATTCTACTGAGTTCTTGTCACTACTGGTAATGTAATTTTTTTAATGGCCTCAAATTATATGCATTTTCCTTTTTATAAGTTGTTCAGTAAAGATAATTTTTATACCAGTTTTGAGTATTTGAGTCTTAATTCAGTCACCCATTAAACCTCACTAAGTTCTAATTACTAACCTCACTAACCTCAATATTGGTCAGACATGTTTTATAGTTTCCTTAGTATTTTGCCATGGAGAATTCCTTATGCAGAGCTGTGCTTGTATATGCTGAGATGGTATTTTAGGCATAGGCTCAAGTTCATTAAGATACTTGATTTTATGTCTGAGAAACGTGAATTGTCATAGGACTCTGAAGTGTTCAAATTGAATTTTGACCTTGGTGGGTTCTCAGGATTTCAAAGGCCCAGGTACTTGTAGCAATTTCTTACTGTTGACTTCTGATGCTGTTTTTAATTTATTATTCTTTACAGCAGAAGGAAGGATGCAGCTTTTCAACAGCACTGAGTTCTAAATTAGTGTTTTGAAATAAATTTCTTTTGCTTGAAGAAGAATCAGTAATTGCCTAGGCTAAAGCCACACGAGGAAGAAAAGTGAAAGTAGTTCCCTGAACACAGGGTATGCAAAATATACAATATTGATATTAATGACATAATGGTTGTGTGGGTTTTTTTTAGAGTAACTTCTGAGAGTACACATTTCATAAAGTGATCAGAGAAAGGATTTTCCCCTGATTCATTGTGAATACTTGCCATCATGGCAAATTAATCAGTGGTTTAATGAGGCTTAGGAATTTCAAAGTAGATTTTCAAACACAGCAATAGCCATAGGAACACCTTCTTTTGCTGGCAAAGGGAAATCAAGTGTTGCAGTTGTGAAGCTGCCAGATGGACTTGTTAGAATGATTAGAGAATAATTAACTTCCAAGCTTCTTTAACAGCATTGAAGTTTGTTATTTTTCTTAATATTTTTAAAGTATAATAAGGGAAAAAGTAGTATCAAGTTAAATGTATGCCAAGCTCCATGAAATGCATCTATTGCATACCGGTCTGTGCATGCTGGAATCTCATCTGTCCCTCCCCCTGAAATCATTCTCCCCCCTCTCTCAGAGGGGAGCTCAGGAGTAGCAAATCTAAGTACTTACCTGCAAGTGCACGGTGTTCTTTTATGTTTTTCCTTTGCTGAAATTGAGTTTTCTCAAACAAGAAACTAATAATTTGGGCAGAATTTGTGTTCTATCCTTGCGTGTTTTGATTGAAGGGAGTGTGTACTGTTTATTACCGAATTGCCTGCCTTGGAAGAACAAACTGTGTTGAACGTATGGGTATTAAGTTTCATGCAGTAACAATCACATGTTCATGCAGAATTGAATAATACTCAGCTTTCAGGCCACAAGCAACTAGTTCAGCTGAGGGTTGTCATCTTTGTTTTCCAGATAATTGTCTATAAATACAGAGTCTGACAATCATTTACTTGCTTTAGTATTTTAGGAATTTGAAACGGATTCTCCAGTTGTTTTTTGTTTTGTTTTTTTTTTTTTTTCTAAAATGGGTAATGTAACTGACAGAGATTCTATAAAAAGCTAGGACAGAATGACTCTTAACAAGCACTTGAAGCTGGAAGGGGCTTTTTGAGTTGTGCAGTTTGCAGTGAACAGTGTCCACACCTGGCTGTGTGATGCTGTGCTCTGTGTGCAGGCCCCAGGTGTGTCTGATCACTTTGGCTCAGTTCTTGTAGAGCAGCAGCCAGGTATAGACTTGTCCTGGATATACCTCAGTGTTGCCCTAAAATCGTGAGTGGAGTTGGAATGGAGGTTGTTTCTGGCTCAAGTGCAGGAAGAGGCAATTGAACTGCAAACAATTGTAAAAGCTTGAACAGCTTTAGTACGCAGCTTTCTGAGGCACCAAGCACCACCTGTAAAAAAAGTGGAAGTTTTTGTTGAGGTAACTTGAGCAGAGCAGGTCATTCATTATCTTTAAGGCCATCTTCCACCTGTTAAACTTGACATTTTTCAGAAACGTGGTGTTAGGAGAATACATTTTCAGGAGTTTGGGAAATGTGTCTTCGTTCTGGTAGTGGTTGGAAAGTTCTTGGGCTTTGATTTGGGATATGAGGTTGGGTTTGGGGCCTTTTACTTCCAAAGCTTTTTAGTTCTGCTTTTAATTTTTGGTAAAGGATGATCTTTGTCTTTTCCGAAAATAGTTTTTTATGATCGATTTACATTTTCTTTCAAGAAAGAGTAGGTGGGAGAAGTGAAGGAATCTAAAACTGTAATTTTGATCTACATGGTTTACTTTCTAATGGCAATATTTGCTTAGGATGTAGCATCTCTATTCTAGTGAACAATAATATCCAGTTGTTAAACTAAATGTATTGAATTTTTTTTAAAAAATGCACACAAGTTTAATTACTTTAAAAAGACAAGAGTCTTTAAATGAAAAAAAAATTGTTAAAATAGCTTTTTAAAAATCCTTTTTAAACATTACTGCAAATAATTATTATAGCAGTGCATGAAAACCCAGTGAACAAAATTAAAATCTTTCTGAGGACAAGATCCTCTAACGGTATGAACTGTAGGAAAATATATAAAATTGCTTTATTTTATTGTTCCAAAGCTGTATAATAGGAAATCCATTAGGGACATTTGAGTGGAACTAAAGAGCTTTTAGTGGTTTTTCTTCATATTTATTTAGCCAACCCTTACATGAATTGCCTCGTTTTCTTCCTACACTGAGCCTGTAAAACAACTTAGTTACTACTTTCCAGGACTTGCTTAGAGACTGGTTTAGAAACAGCTCAACCCTTGGATGCTGATGTAGTGCTAATGTAAAAATGATACTGTAAGGCAATGTCCTGTTCATTTCTGTAATAGCCAGAAAAAGACAGGTAAAGAGCAATTTACTTTGGGTTCTGTCATCCATACATAGCTGAGATAATGCTATATAAATACAAGCTGTTTTCCATCTGTGACTGAAATAATGCAGTAAGTGCAGGTTTTGGTGTTTTCAAAGCAAATACCTTGGTAACACTCTCAGAGCACGGTTTGCTTTTGCTTTAGTCTGTATGGACTTTGAAAAGGCTTGGCAAAGGTGGTGGGTCAGTCAGGACTAAAACAATCAGGAGCAATTTTGCCAAGGGGAAAAGGAGGAACAAGCTGGAGGTCTCAATGAGCAGTTTACAATAACAAATGTAAGACATACAATATATATTCTCTATAATATTAATTATAATAATAAACTTCTAAAGATAAGGCCATTACTTTTTGCTAACCTACATTGTATTAGCTTTAGCAGTGGGTACCAAGTACTGCTCTGTATGTTCTATAAGGTAGGACCTAACTTCCTTCCAGAGGGAAGCAAGCACTGGCAGTTTCCCTTCCCTGCTGGAATGGACCTTGCTGTTTCCTGCAATGTAAAAGGCTATCAGTCCTGAAGAAAAGTATTCTCACAAGGAGTAGAAGTTTTTTTTAACAGAATGGCTTTGATGACAGGACAAGAGAGACCAGTTTTATGAAATCACTGAATTTTTTTTAAAAGAAGACCTAGAGGTGGTGATACTCACATGCTGGATAAGCATGGTGATGTGCAGTTCTATTGAAACAAGAAGTAGGTAACACTTGAAATCTTACAGCAAGCAAACAAAAGTGAATGTCCTGGTTGACAAGTGAATCACAGCCCACAGCAGTCAAGAAGCTGTGAGTGCTATAAAGATATATGACAGCATAGTTTCCTTTGCCAAACGTGGTAATCCTCTCAGGAGAGACAATCAATCAAAAATTAATGTTTTTGTGGGAGTTTCGGAAGCTGTTTTTATGGCCATTAGTGCTTCCTTTGCTGTGCATTTCCTCGAGTGTATTTCTTTTACAATCATTTTTCTCGAAGTATTGGTTGCTTAGGTACCTGTCAGAAAAGTCCAATAACAGTGTAATGTTCATATGCTATAATATTTTCAAAGAATGCTGTTTCCATTGCAAATTGCAAAAGAACGCTGTTGAAAGGCTTTCAGCGAAGTATCCTAAGTTTGCGCATTTTCCTAAGTTTTTTGGGAGGTATCTGAAAAAGTACAGTACTCAAACTTCCAAAACTTGCAAACATGAGCATCTACAAATTTGCTACATTGAAGAGAATAGAAGAGAGAGAGAAACAGTAATTGCAGTTACTCCCTCTCAATTTCTAAACAGTAGTATTTCAGACTAAACACTACTACAGTAATGAGAAAGTGATTTTTTTTCCCACTCTTATGGCAGGTAACAAGGGCAGATAATTTCTGGGCCTTGCTCTGGCAGGACTTTAGCTTAATCTACCCAATGTAAGTGATAATGTAATATGTTGCTATTAAGAAAGATAGTGTGTTTCATTTAGCTTCCATTATGATTTTCACTCACCTTGAAAAAGCATCAAGGGCAAGGATATTTGAATCAAGTAATAGCATTAATTAAGTGTAATACAGAGTAGTCTGTTGCTGTACTACTATATCTGGAAAACAAGATTCAAAAAGAAGCTGAAGAGCAGTTTTTTCAGCTATAGGTAAGAAACTTTTCAGAGTTCAGGCGTTATCTTTCTGCTTTAGAAACACTATCAGAGCAGAGTATGTTTCTGTAGGAGTATGTTTTAAGGAAATGTAGACCCAAACAAAAAGTTGAGCCAGCTGCTGACAGTTACAAAGTTCATCTGTAGACATCAGTGAAAAAGTTACATACAAGAACAGTGCATGTTTGCTTAATCAAACATTAGAATTTTGTGATTCCAGAGAACAGCATAAAAGAAGCAAGCTGGATTGCCAAATAAGGATCAGGAATACATCAGTCCTGGCACCATTTGCAAGAGATAAAAAGAAGCCGCCCTTATTGCATTTATCAAGTGTGAATTCCTAAATTGCTGCAACCCACTGTAAGAGAAGCCCTGCTACGCATCTAGAGACGCTTCAGCATCCTGCTGTGCCAGTCTGACATCTCTTGTGTGTCAAGAGCACTTATTTTTAGATGGGACAGTCATTAGGGACAGAACATATCTTAACTACCGTAAAGGAAGAAAGGAAGTAGTTCAGGGGCAGCAGAGGAGGATAGGGAGAAGCTCAGTATAGAGGCACAAAGACTCTGTTTCTGACCACAAGCCACAGCAGTTTGGGCTTGCCCTATTTTTTCGGAGTGATTTTTGGCAGCAGCAGTCATGTCCTATTGGGCAATACCCTGTTTTCTAAAATGAGACCATGTTCTGCGAGCTGAGTCAGAGAGGGGAGAAATCGACTCACCAATAATCCTCCTCTGCTGAGGACACATACAGGAACATTGAAACAGGACTAACTGGGATGAAGAAAAGTCCAGCTGTGGAAAAGTTGTCTTCCTCTCTGGCAATCCCTGGAAATGTGATCAGAGTTACATTAAAAACTGCTGTATTGTAATATATGCAATGTAATGTATGATCTAAGTTTGAAGAGAACTCATGCAAATCCAAATATTGCCTCTGTATAGCTCTGAATTGAACCTAATAATGACTAAATTTAAGATCTGAAGAGATAATGGTTTTACATATGAGAAAAATATACTGAAAATTACTAGTCTTTGGTTAAAATATTTACTGAAACTAAGTCTCTATTAGGAGTTTTGTGGTTTCATACAGATTCTAGAGGAGAATGCTACATATTCACCTTCAAGAAAATTTTGAGTTCTTATTTTGCAGACTGTTTTTTTACTGATAGCCTACTGTGTACTGATCTGGATTTTCTTACCTCTGTTAACGTGTAGTAGTGAAAAATCTTGTGCAGAGCAAGGCCAGAACCCATGACATCCAGTTCAGTTCTGTATTATAACTTTGTATCTCAACTGTTGCAACAGATGAAATTTACATAAGCTTTAAGTGATGAACTATGGGTTTTCAAAAGAAAATAAATTACATTATTTGGAAACTTCTGTGGGATATTCTTTTATAAAGTAATATGATCCTAGCTGTGATGGCTGTTTTCCCAAAGCAATGCTTTTCCCAAAATGTTAACATCGATTTTGCAATTTGTTGGTCGCTTATTTAAAAACAAACAACATATAAAAACTGTTCAAGCACTTGCCTTTAGTAATGTACTTTTCCCTTACATGAATTATAAATTTTTAGGAAGTCAAGGGGTGAAATAGAAAGTAAAAGGTGCAGTATTAAAAAAACACCAAAACCAAACAAAAAAAATCAAACAAAAAACCCCCACCCACACCAAAAAACACCCCAACACATCTGACTGTTTAAAATTTCTGTTGTTTTGTTTTGTTTTTTGATCCCATTGGCAGTGAAAGGAATTTAAAATTTGGAGTTTCACACGAATTGAAAACATGAAACTGTGACCAGCTCTGACCAAATACATTTGGATGTTGAACCATTCCTGCGCTACCACTTGAGTTCCGGTTTTAAAAACGGACCAACCTCTGTGCAGAAGTGGGTGATTCACTATATTCTTCATAAAGTTCAAGCTATTGGAATTGTCCTCAATGTGTTACAATATCAGTGCCCTGCTTTCCTGTCCTGTTAAAAGATGTAGTATCATACTGTTTCTTTCCTTGTCCAGACTGCCCATGTTTTCAGGCACCTCAGAGCTAAGAAATGCTAAGAAATTTTCACAGGCTCAGTTCTTTATCTCATTTGTTCTCTAATGTTCTGTGAACTAATCTTGCTCCTGCATACACAGATACTTCAGTGATGGGACAGTTGTCCTAGATTGCTCCCTGCTCCTGCAGTGTTCACCCACTGGCGTTCTGTCAGTCTGAGCTGCGTAATGAGATGAGACACTGAGGACAGCTGCTGCTCCTGACTCATCTCAGTGCTCAGTACCTTCCTGTAACTCTGAGCTGAAACAATCATTAGAAATTGGAAACAAATACTGAGCAAACACAGCAGGTAGAATATTTTAAATTTTATCTACTGAAACACAAATATCAGTGGAAATACATATGCATACGTTGTATAGTGGTAAGTTTATATCAAGCTGATTCTAAAGAGAATCTCTTACTATAATCACAAATGTGCTTAGTTTTGTCAGTATGAAGCCTGAGATTTTATATAAATATAAGGTAAAGCCCATTTTGTAAATTATTATTTCAAACCAGGTTTTTTATATTATTTCATTATAAGGAGCTATGAGTGAATATGTACCCATGCTTTCTTTCTATGTAAATATGCAAAAAGCCTTTCAATTTAAAGAACATAAAAGGGTTTGTCCTGAAAATTTAAAGTTATTGTATTTGGATTTATTTTATTACATTTAGAAATTATGCCTTACAGTGTTCCAAAATGAATACAGTGGAATAAAGGGCCAGTGCAATTTATTGTTATTGCTAATGCTACTGTACCATGGAGGAGGAGGTGTGGAGAAGGCAATCCCTCTCTTATATTTCTGAATTCTGCAAGCAAAGGAGAGTACTAGAGGAAAGCATGTTTCACCCAAGCTAATGAGGGTTTGGGTCAAGAGTATTTATCTTGATTCTCCTAGACCTTAGCTAAAGATGCTAAATATACACACATATAAATTTGTCCTAAAAATTACTACCCAAACTTTTGTGTAAAGGATTGCATGACAGCAAGCAACTGGGACCTGGAAGGCAATACGTATAAACTGGTGAGACCATTAGATCAGAGGTGCATAATATGCCATGAGCATAGTGTGAGGAGATACTCAGTAATGTGTAGCAGTAAGCTAAATATGTACCTCAGCGGTTTAGCTTTAATTTATGAATGTAACAACAGCTCTGCATTTCTTCTGGCAAGATCTTTTAAATGAGCTATAAATACATCTGCTTTGATAAAATATTTTCCCAGTTGGCACCTGTCTCCACCTTAGGCTACCTTTCTCCTTTGAGAAGCGAGGGAGGCAACTGTGTTTGTGACTGTTCTCACACTGACGCCTGCAGAGCCAAGCTCTCTTCCTCAAGTCAACCAGAAAAGCCTTAGTGGGAATCTTCCCCTACCTCTGCCTTTTGCCTCAGTTTGCTGTTGATAGGAACTTCTTCTCAGCTTGGAAACTTTGCTGAATGAGTTTTGCAGCTTTTTGCTGTCTAGATATGACCACATTCAACACACAGTTGAAAGGAAAGACATAAGCTTCACTTGCATTTGGGAGAGCAAGGTGAGCCTCTGAGAAATTATCATGAAAAAGAATGGATGTGCTCAAGACAAGGAACAATTACTCATAACAGTCTTTTGGGTAATTCTGAGAAAAGACTTGAATGTATCCATAATGTTTTCATTAAATTTTTTGGACTAATACCATTTCAGATACCCTTTAAAATCTGCTTAAAATAGGGAAGTCCCTCACCCAAAGGAACAAGAAAGACCATACTTTCTTGTCTTGTTCTAGCTTGGAGCCACATTTGGGACATCTTGAATATGTTCATAACTGAGGTGTTTGAAGGCAGATTTAATTAGTTATTTAACTAGTTTGTTTAGGAAAGGCAGTCAGAAATAAAGCACTGCTATGCAATATCATTTCTGTGGGTACGTATTCAGAGTGAAGATTTTGTTTGTTTTCTGTTGGAAGAAACAAACCAAACCATCTCCGAGTAATGTTAAGGGCCTGTTCAGCAAATATGAGACTGAAGATATAGTGCCACTATTTTGCTGTGTCTTTATTTGAATTTGTTCTTTTGCTTAAGTTGACTGTGTGTTTAAAATTTCAGCTGGCAAGCTGTCAGGCCTGCCAGCAGCATTGTAACTGTGAATATCATGATATCTGTATACTTAAATTTTAAACCAAAATATTTGTTTAGCAACTTCTGTGATAAAATAAATTTATGAAAAGAGCCCCATTTTTTATATACACTGTGAAAAAAAAAAGTTGACGTAGTTCAAATCAACATATATTTACATTGACTGTAAGATGTTTTGTTAAACTAAATGCTCAACTCATTTTATGGCAGAGACTTTCTTTGAGATATCTCCACAAGAAGAAAGTTACTTAGAATACCTTACAGCATTTCACTCTGATGTGATTTAATATAGTGTAAGTGGATTTTAACAAAATTTTCTGAAGCATAAACATGGTTGAATTATAAAAATCTGTCTATACAACAGCATTTCTTAAATGCCTTTTAAAAAAATTACTAAATGCGCCAACAGAAATACACACTGAACATCCCCTGGAAATCATAGACTGCTCTTGTCATCTTGCAAAATGATGGCAAAGACAAAATTAAGGAACTTGGAGGATTTGAGGAAGTGCTTGTATAATGAATATAAGCAGAAACTTTCGCATAGAGGTTTTGGGAAACATTTTCCTCCCTGTTTGTTTGTTTCCTGTTTCTTTGGTATGCCTGTACCAAAATCACAGAATCGCAGAATATTTTGGGTTGAAAGGGACCCACAAGGATCACAGAGTCCAGCTCCTGGCCCTGCACAGCACCATCCCCAAGGGTGATACCCTGTGCCTGAGAGCAATGTGCAAATGCTTCTTGAGCTCTGTCAGGCTGGTGCTGTGACCACTGCCCTAGGGAGCTGTTCCAGTGCCCAACCACCCTCTGGGTGAAGAAACTTTTCCTGATATCCAACCTGAACCTCCCCTGACTCAGCTTCATGCCATAAGAATGACATGATTGGTACACTCTTTCCCAGTGGTCACAGTGGAGTTTTCCATAAGACCACTGCAAAACTTTTCTAGCCCTCCTCTTTTTCTATTCCTGTCATGGAAGGAATGGAGGGACTAATTTTTAACATCTCCAGGTGTGCCATGTCTCTCCTCCAAAAGTTTTCACTAATCGAAACACAGCATGCACATGCATTAGTGTCTATCTTTAGTTTCCTTGCCTCATGGTTTCTGTAGCTGAGATCAGAAGAAATATACTGTATTCACTAAAATGCATCTGCCAAACCATGGCTGAGGCTGGAAGCTGCATCTTCAGCTCTTCAGAATAGGTGACGTGCAAGGGCCTTACCGGGGCAGCCAACAATGTCTCTTGGGATGCACAGTGGCCTGGCCACCAGTTGGGATTCCATGAGCCAGCACAAAGATACTTTCTGCTGTGGTTGCAGGTTTACAGGTGTGAATGTTGGGGAATGTGAGGCTTAGGAGTGCCTCAGTTCCCAAGAGATATTTGCTGTCTACAGAAATCCCTCCATTCCTTGCAACCCTCCTGAGGCAGGAGCCACTCGATGAGACCACATCTGTTGCTGTGGGCACGACCATGTTTTGGCTACAGTGTGGTTGGTTGTGTTCAGGTGACACAAGAGGAGACAGGCTCGTGTCAAACATTGTATTCACCTTGGTTTCCTGCTTCGGTGAGTGCCCATTGGAGAAAATCTGATCATTTAAAAAGCCATAAAGCTGTGCTGTAAAGGCAAGGAAGGTTGTTTTCCATATATTTTTCTGCTTTCATTTATAACTGAAAAATTTGTGTACTTTACAGTATGATATCATGAAGCAGTAAAAATTCAGCTAGTTAATTCACACCTTCCCCTCCTTGAGCCCTTCTCTGATCCGTTTTCATTAATAGTCCATGAGCAACACTCTCTAGGTAAAGCTCTACTGTTCCAGAAAACATTCTTTCTGGCCATACTTTAAATGCTTTGCAAACAGAACTTGTCTGAAGAAATGGAACTGTATATGTTGCCCAAACATCCAGAGTTACTGTTATTTTTCATGTCATTGTTTACTCTGTCGTGATTTTAGAGGTGCCTCCTCTGTATTGTTCATGTATTTCATTAAAGTCTGAATTAGACTAAACTGTTTAAGTCAATAATACTGTACTACATCTAGTGATCTCTCATTAGGCTGAGTAATACTGCTTTTTACTACCCCACCTTTTGCTTCTCTTTCTCTCTCCTTGATGTTTAACCCCTTTATCACCTTGTATATATAACTAGTTAACAGCAGTCATCTGATAAACAAGAGTGCATAGAGTTCTTGGGTTCTAATTTTCAAAGAACGTCCTAAGCAGTTTGTATTTTTATGGCAAAATCTCAATTATGAATTATTAAAATTGAAACACTGAGAAATGTCTCAGTGTTTTAGATATGATAATTTATTTTTCCATTGCATCCTTTTTCTAGGTTTATTTAGTTGTTGGACCTCTCACAAGACCATCAGAAAATGACAGGTTGTATTTTCGATTGTGTGGTGTTATCATACTTATAAATATATCTGCAATTTTCCAGTCTGCTGAAAGAATGAGCAAGGCAGAAATAAAATACTCTGACAGCTCACAACACATCTCAGTCATTGGGGAGATGGCTGTTAATAGTGTTGGTGGATAATAGGCTTGATGGATTTGTTAAATAAAGCACGTAGTCTCAAAGCTCATCACAGTGAGTAGGTGATAATGAAAAGAACCAGCAGATATGTAAACTCAATTAACCTGCTACTAGTTGTGTGCAACCTATTCCTCATTAAGCCAGAAAATAAGCCATGTTGTCAACCTGAGATATTCTGCAGCTTTATGGACTAGCCATAGTCTGATTCTTGGGATTTTATTAATGTATTATATTTCAAATGTATTGTCTTCCAAACATTAATTTTATTCTTCATCTATAGACATATTTTATCATGCATTGAAGGAACACTGAAATTTATCTCTGTAGAGCTGTGTTAAAAGTTTGCATCTAAGTCGCTCTATTCTAGAATGCTACTCCATTAAAGTGAATCTGGTATTTTCCTTTCTTCCTCAGGAAGAAACCCCAGAAGGCATGTGACTTGGTATTTTTTAAATTAGACTTTTGTTAAATAGAGGAAACAGATCTTTCTTGGCTGAAAATCTTTTCCTCCCTCCCTCAAAAAAAAAAAAAAAATAAAACAAAACAAAACAGTTCTATGTATATATCTCTATATCCACTTGCAGTCAAAATTAACCCTTCTTTTCCGTGTCAGTGGTTTCAGATGGCAGACTTCAACTGCTTAGTGTGGAGATTATTTTGCCTCACTGTGCTGGTGTTTCTTGGCTGGCCCATAAGCATAGCCTTGTGTGCCCTCCATGGATTCCTTTCTCCTCTCACAGCTTTAATAGGACCTGCTGAATGAAGCGAAGTGTTGCTGAAGGGCCGTGGCTGCAGAGGCAGCATGCTCAGAATGCATGCAATGGCAAGCTCCTGTGCTAGGCAATGGAGACAGTTCTGCATCAGACAAGCTTTCAGCTGTAGGCTGTTGGATTTCATTGTTTACTCTGTTAATCTCTGCTTTTCAGGTCTAGACAAGTCTTGGTTTTTAACTGTGTGAATTTCTCTTGAGCATATCTCAGAAAACAATCCAGAGGTTTGTCTCCTAAAATACACAATGGAAGCTATTGTTTTGAAAATTAGCAATGATACCTTGTACTTGGAGAAGGTAGCTTACTTGGAAAAGGTAGGTATATTTGCATTTCTCAGGTTTTGAACTTAGTGTCAAAACCTAATTAGTTATAAAAGATTGAAAACAGGAGGATAGAGCAGCCAAGGTTATCTTGAGGAGATAGACTTGGATATAAGTAAGAATGAGTTTATAGGGCTGATATGATGTTGTTGAAAGACTTAGAGGAAAACAGTGCACCCAGGAATGATACTTGTCTCCAACATGGTTGTGGAAACCTGTTACTCCTGTGATGGTAATATTGGTGAAAGTAAAGACACCAGCTTTGCTGGGGAAAAAGCCTTATGGTGCTATATGATGTCACTTCTGAATTTGAGCTTCCCTTTTTCAATCTCCCTGAAACCCTTGTGCAAAGATAATTCAGTGAAAGTATATCATGCTTACAAAGTCCAGAACCTAAATTCAGGAATGTTTCTTTTAGAATTACTGACTAAGTAGAGGTTAAATGACTGCATATGTTTTTTTCAGCAGGGGTTTCGTATCACTCTGGGTACTACAGGGACATGTTATGGTGTGATGCTTTGGACTTTAATTTTGATCAAATCTATTCCAGAGCTTTTCATATGCGGAGATTAATGTACCATCTTGTTCTTCAGGACCCTTGGAAAACTCTTGTGGTGAAGAAAGTTACAGCAAAATGCCTGAGGAAACCAGAGTCCACCTTCTCCAGCCTACAGTTTAGAGAACCATCTCCAAGGCCACTTTATAGAATTTATGTAATGCAATTACTTGTTAAATCCTGAAAGGGGAGGATAGAGAAACAACCCCCAATATCTCTCATTACCTCTGTTTGAGGATGCACCTAATCATTAGGGTATAGTGAGAGGTTCAATCCTGTGTATAGCTATCCAGAATTACTCTTGTAATAGCCTCTGCCTAGAACTGCCTTAAACTTGGTTCTGAGAGGTAGTGATACGTATTTCTACCTCAGTAGGAACACAAAAGGATTACATATGCTGTTTATGAATAAGCTACTGCAATTAAAAAGCCATTGGAAAATAAAGTTGGCCATAACTGAAGCATTTTTGAGACTTTGGAAAGTGGTTTCAGGCTGTGAATCCAGACTGGCAAAAAAGAACGTCTAAGCTTTGAAGATGAATGGTATTTCAGAAATACCCTTGTCCTCATTCAGCCTCAACCTTCAAGCATCAACTTATGCTGAACTGGGTGATGATACACAGGAGAAATTTAATATTTTAGAGGATAGGATCAGAGAAAACACAATGCTGACTTAGGTGATTCACTGGGAGTTTTTTTGCTGATTCTGTTCTCTGAAACATTTAACTTCCCCTGTGTATTAACATGGGAGCTATGAGTTCTGCTAGGGCAGAGCAGACAGATAAAACTTAGACATTAAACATTCATCTTAACCATTCATGTTAATATAAAAGGTGGAAATATGAGATTTAGGTTGGGCACAGTACATGTTTTTGATATTAAAAATAAGATAAATAAATGCACCCAAACTCAATTCCGAAACTTACATGGTTCATGTGATGGACTCCCTGTAGGCCGGCTTCTAAGTGCTGGAATAAAAGCATATTTTTTGTTTACTTATTTAGCACAGAAAGAATGAAGATATTTTCTCTTTTCTCCCTGTTTTATAGCTCCACAATAATAAAACAGAATTGAGAAAAACTTCTGAAAAATCAGATTTTTTTGTTGAAAGCTGATTTTGAAGTATCCGTATGTGATTACTTTTTGTTCTGCATAGAAATGCACTTTCTAAAAATCAATGTTGTGATTACATTACTTTCTCAATCATAAGTGCTACTGTGTGACTTCCAACAGTGATTGTACTGGCTGGTAAAATGGAGCCTTCATTGTACAAACATCTGCAAGTTACTGCTCAAGCCTAGCAGGTACATTCTGGGAGTACTGGAGCATTAGCTGGTTGGCTCTTCATGTCACTTCTGTTACACATCCAGTTACACATCCACAGGGTACCAACGTGTCAAGGCTGTGTCTGTGGTGCTGAGTCCCAGGAGGATTTGTGAGAAGTACACTGGGAATTAGAATCTTGAGGGATCCCTATGAGCACCTCTTTAATTTGCTCTTCCCTCCCCATCTCTCTCAAATTAAAAATTAGTAGGTGATTGCTCAAATCCTTTTGGATTGCAATGAGGTTTGGAGCCCACCAATCAAGACAGATGTGGATGTCAGTCAGAATAGCCTCCATTCTTTTCTCTTTCCTTTCACTCTTACTGCGCTATCCATCTTTATTCTCTTTAGCTCTTTCCTCCATTTTTTCCCATTCTTGCCTGGTTTTTGTTTAGTTCGTCGTAATTTGCATCCTCTTTTTCTTTCCTGTAAGATTTTTGGTTTTTTTTTTAATTTGAGGTTTTGTTAATTGATTTTATTTTCCTTCATGAGGTTTTCTATCTTCTCCATTACAGACATTACTTTGTTAAAGTCCCTTTTATATTTAAAAAGCTGCTTTTATGCTTGACATAAGAGTGGTAGAATTCCTTGTGCTGCGTATGTCTTAAAGAGTTGTTGCATTTTGTTTTGTTTTGTTGTGTTTTGGTTTTTTGTTTTGTTGCATTTTTGATCACAGTCTGTTAAACCTTATGTTATTAAGTTCACTTGTTCAGCCATCCTTGATCAGATTTTGGACTGCATCCTATTGTTTATTACTTCGTTGTTGGAATGGGCCTCCAGCATTAAGTGTTCTAGGCTGGGGGTCTCCGAACTTTTTTGATTGCACATGTCTGTCAGTAAAAATTTTGGAATAGGCACACCCAATCTATGCACATTTATTCATGTATAACTTATGTGTGAATGCTACTGTAATAACACATTCTGAACACTATAAAACATATAAAAAGACAAAATTAGAAAGTGAATGAGATAAAGATGAAACAAACACAACTTAAAAATATTTTTTGATTTTATCTATTAATGGTACAAAGAATATTTTCCTCCTGCACCCCAGGGGATTTTCTTGTGCACCTTCTTGGGTCCTTGCATCCCACTTGAACCCCACAGTTCCTGATATTCCTAAAACAAGCATTGGTAGCCCCAAACGCACTTCTTCCAAAGAGCATCTGGGTTCATAAGTGTTCTTAGTTTGTTGTTGTTTCTTCCATAATTGATAAAGGAGGCAGATTTTGTTACAGCTCCAGAACAGTTAGAGCAGCAGTAGAGTTAGTTGAAACAATAATTCCTCTTCATTCATCTTCCTCTTCTCCACTTTTTTACCTTTCTTCTGTGGTTTTTGCCCATCCTTTTAAAGTAAAGGATAAAATACATTTACAAGCCAGTCACCCTCTTACACAAGCTCGTTTACAATTCTACTACTAGGTTAGAAATCCTCTTCTGTTCTAAACCAGACCACACTTACTTCATTAATAGTGGTGTGACAAAACTCCTTTTAACCTCATTCTGGCAGAACTTCTTAAACAGTTCTGAGCTAGTATTAGAAACTCTTTAGCTCTGCATTATTAGTGTGTAATTCTACAGTGAGAAATTATCTCCCTTTGACTATAGAAGGGCTTTATTCTGAATGATGGCAGGTACTTTAGGATGAGTTGCACCACTGCTCTTTTTTACCAATATTCTTTTGTTCTTTAACGACAGAAAGACAAAAAAAACCCCAACTAGAATCTCCCACAATGTACCTAAGGCCATTACTAAACAAGCACTGTTTCTGTAATTCTTCAGTTTCTTGTAAGAGTAATGATGCATGAAAGTAAATAATTGATGGAACCTGAAGTATAATTATGCTACATCTGAAAATTCAAATGAATTTGTATTACAAATAAAAGTCCATTCAAAGTCATGAGCAATAACCTCAAAAGTGATAACCTCATGTTTAACTTTACTGAAATATTACTTGCAGACATATCTACCCAGCATTTAGCTTTTGTAACATTCTTTTCCCTAACTCAAATTTCTGGGGTGTTATGTAGAACCAGGATCATTTCTTCCTTTAGTTTTCCTTTTAGAGTTCACCTATCTCACATGATTTTTTCCACGCTAAGTAATTAATCTTCTATGGTATCATATTGGTTGTTTTGGCAGTGGTGACATTTTTATATGCTACTACATTCTCCCAACAGTTCCAGAAGCAGGGGGAAAACCAAGAATACATGTTAAGCTCTAATTTTCAAACCCCTTGTGTTTCTATGCTCAAGATTTTTTCTTTTCATTTGAATATTGCAGAGATAATTTTCCTAAAGGTAAAGCCTCCAGTATTTAATTTCCTTTTTATTAATAATTGAACTCAGAATCTTACTCCTCTTTGGCTTCAGGTGGGTATAACTGCTGAAACCAGCAGAACTTTCCAGGGCTTTCAAGCAGATCAGCTTGGAAAATATGGCTGAGCAAAAGAATTTCTTAATATTGACAACTATTTGATCACGTTAAAGTCATCTGTAAAATTGCACACCCCAAAAAATAGCAGGAATGGGGATTAATTAGAAAATTTAGGGCCTATAGGACTGATGCTTAAAACACTGGAGTGGTACTTCTAAAAAGAACTTTTTCAGATTGATCAACTATTTCTTGTTTATCAGTAAGTAATTTAACCTGTACCTCATTGCCTAATGCATTAAAGCCTCACATTAATTCTGGGAGTTTAAAATTCACTAAGAAGCATGAACATCTTAGCTGTACCAAACTGGAAGAGCTCTGAAGATCCAGAAAACTACCAACTTTAGGACAGAGGCAGGGTGTTAGCTAACCCAAGACTGTAATTACAGTGCATATTCTATCTTTTTCTCTTAATGTTCAGGCTTTGAGGCCTCACTTAGTTTATATGTTTCTTAGTTTGTATGCTTCCAGGCCAACTGTTTGAATTTTCAGGATATTTTTAGACACGATATTTTAAATATTCATCCTATTATTTACTTAGTCTTGAATTTATTTTATGCTTGTACGGAAGTTCATCTTCTTTCTGGTGTTATAGAAATTGACTCAACAAAATAATATGTCAGTGGCTTAGTTCAACATGAATAGTACAGTTTCTGCTGGGGTTTGGACTCCTACAGTATCCTTTGAAGGTGACAACCTAAATTAGCAGTTTTGTAGGGTACACAATGCTTCATAATAAATGGCCAGAGTAAACATGCTAGTTATAGTTCTACCAAATAAATATTTCTTTATCCTTGAGCATTTATACCTTCTATTTAACTATAAATAGTTGTTGTCTCCTTCTTAATTTGATAGGAGAGCAATATACATAGACAACTCTTCTTGGGCTTATTCCAAAGCCTATAAATTCAATGAGAGTTTATTAAGAATTTTGGTGCAGTTTGTATGAACTCCTTAAGCTTTCTTTTAAAGATTTTCTCTCAAACATATCACATTTCTGAATTTGCTGTAGTTAATTCCCATTTTTCTTGCACTTGAGTACTTAGAACCTGCATTCTGAGAACAATAGTTTAATTCTTACAGCAGCCACTTAGATAATTTTCACCTGAGTTGTCATAGGGTCTTCATTGGGAATCGGCTTGACCATGAATGACAGAAAAAGGAAACAGTGCGGATGAGTCTTACAGAAGACAAAGTATTTCTTTTCAGTTTCCAAAAGCTTTGACAAAATTTACGTTTCAGAAAAGATTCTGTATTTAAGACCTTTACCTTTAAAACGGTATATTTTTTGAAAGCATTATAGATTTTAATTGTTACTTTCAAAAAAGTATGTATAGTGTGCTAAATGTAAGGTAGGCTGGAGGAGCTGCATGCATAATTCTTAGTTGCCTCTCACTCAGCAGCAATCTAGAGGTTTGGCACAGGTGTATTGGTTCCACCTGCAATACGAGAGATGACTTGGAACCCTCAGCCACTAGCTGTTCTTTTTAATTAATTTTTGCTGAATCCTTTGCCTTAAGGCCATTTTATCTCATTTTGAAATGCAGTATGCTATATTTGAAATTTTCTTCATGTCAAGCTTTGTCAAGTGTATATCCAACATCTTGGTCTTTCCAAGATATTTTGCACTGGGAAGCAACTGCTTATCATGAGAGCCATTCCTCTGAGGGCAACCTCGTGGCCTGGTAGTTCTGATACCGTTTTGCAAAGTAGGAAAACATTTAGATTTTCCTCCCAGTGACTGCCTTTGGTTGTACTATGTGTATTATTTTAGAAAATATTTTATAGGGAAATAATTGCTTTATGAACCATTGAATTGACCTTTCTTTTTTCCCTGAGCATATACTACGCTAAAGGCAACAGATTAAAACTGTATTTTCAGCAACATTTTCCCCAGTTGACTTAAATGATGAACTTTTGCCAGTGAGATTTTACTGATGCCATCTGGTACTTTCTCTGATCTTGAATTAGTGAGATTTTAGGTAGATTACCTGTTCCTGAAATATGCATTTAACCTTTCAATTTTGACCCTTTTTTTCAGAAGTTTTCCAGGGTTTTGAAATGATTCAACCCCCCACCTGCGATGGATCATTGTTCCCAAGCTTAGAATAGTTCCTGTTGGTCAATTCTTTGCAGCATTGAATGACAATCAATAGACATTTTAGCTATGCCTTAACAGTATTTTAAATGGAAAATTCTATTGCTGCTGTCCACAACTCCTACCTGTAGTGCATGCTGGACAGCCTTATACAAAATGCTAATTGAAATTTGAATTTTAAACATCTTTATATAAAGCACAAGTAAGTTTAGTGACCAGTAACACATCTTTCTATGTTAAGGATGACAGTAACTCAAGTAAAGTATTCCAATACATTGGAAGTCCAACATTCTGTTCTACAATTAACTCAGAAATGCCCCATTTTCTATCATGTTAATGAAGTCTTGCTAAATGCTTGGTCTTGTAAAAAACAGGGCCTTTTAACAAAAAAATGAGGTAGACCCTGACCTTTTTTTTTTTCTGTAGTTAGGACTTTGAATAAATAAATGACAAAATAAGTACTGGTAGAAAATATTTACCACTGTCATTCTAGAATACTGTTAAGAAAATTGTTAAACCCTGGAAGTAATCCCCTTTTTAGTCTGCTGGAATTGTTTCCACCAAGCATTCTATAATGGCTTAAAATGCGTTTTTGCTATTCTCACTTCACTCTGCTTTTCAATTGTGGTATTTTTTTTTAGCCTGTAGGTACTTAAGAGGAGTAGCTTAATAAATGCTCTCTGAAATCTTAGAAGCCTGTCAGTGCTATTAAAATGTTACACATATATTTTACGGGTAAAATGAAAAAGGTCAGTCTGCTACAGATTCTTATTAGTTGCACTGAATGCATTATGGAAATTCTGGATTGGAATTAAGATTGCTTTACTGAAGACAGCTCATAGTAGGACATTGATTTTGTAAATATTTGGGTGTTCTTTATAAAACACACTATGCAAGTAACTATTGATAAAATCTGGTAAAAAGCTTAAGCCATACCTGCACAAAAAAAGTAGCCATATTATAGGTTCCCTGTAAAAGTAAAATCTGTGATCCAGTGGCTGACTGAAAATTCAGAAAATGAAACCCATATAACATAACAATTCCTTCACTGGTAAGGGTAGATTTTTGAATTATACCTTCTCTTTCTCTCAATATCTCTCTCTCTCTTACTGGGCATAAGGAGAAATGAATGGCGAAAGTTGGATAGAATTTGCATTTGTAACATGATATGCAATCACAATATATAAACTTACTCTTATAGGATTTTTCTTATATTACATAAACTCTCTTTATAAGGTAACTTTGTGGAAGCTTCTTCAATCTTGTAGCTAATTGCTTAATTGCTAATTGCTCAGCTTTCAAGGGAATCTAATGGTCAGCAAGATTCCAGAGAACTTTCATTTTGGTTATAAGAGTTTTAGCTTTGATTAATAAACTGTTATGTTTGACATAATTTTTCATCTTTTGAAAATGGTGAGACAAAAATAATTTTTCTACTGAATTTGTCTAGGGGACAAAAGTCCTGAAAATACTTAGAAACAAAATTGGGGAAAAAATAGTTTCCATCAAATACAATTTTCTCTTTGTAATTCAGAGAGTGTTTTTCTGCAGAGTAAATCTGTAGCTTTCCGGATTTTTTTTAAACTGTAAGAAAGTGAAATGAGCTGACTTGAGAGCATTCTTTGAAAAATGGAGTAACAAACTTTTGGGGTAAATTTATTTTGAAGGAGCTTTGGTTTTTTAGCAAGATAAACAATTTTTCCAGAAAGTTCCAAGTTCTAGTCTCTGCATCATCCAATTCTACACCTGGATCCACTTACTGCAATTCCATGTAACATGGTGCAGCTACACCCTCTGTTAATAATTGAGATATTTTTATCTAAACCATCTCACAGCTTTGCAAAACTGTATGTGGAAACCATCACAATTTTACGAGACTCATCAAATATCTTTGTGTTCCTAATAGCATCAGCAGAATCCATGGGTCTTGTAACACAACATTTCTTTAGAAAGATATGTCTATGAATTGTGGCAAAGCAAACTCTGCATGCACCACAGATTCAGAAAATCTTATGTACTCATATCTGAGAGCAATGGAGTGCTTATTCAATGGCAGAATTGATCTTCAGAAGCAGGATTCAGTTCTTACATAAACTGATAATTTCCAGTGTGAATTCATCCTGCTGAAGATTAGCTTCTCATCTCTAAAGCATCACTTCCTTCTCTCCTTGGTCTATGCAGATTAAGAAATGCTGGTCCTCCTGCTTTCACACAGTGCAAGCAAATGCATGCAGAGAGGTTAACAGAAAAGCAAGTATTCGATGGTTTCCTCTATTAAAGGTTAATTCTTTAGTGAGAATGCAATTAAAATAGACTGCTTAATTGCTGCTTTTGTTGTAATCATGGGACATCTGTCTCTGGTTCTGGAAAACTAAAAGGCAGCTGAGAAACAATCTGGAAACTCATACATTACTTTGCAGCAGCTGGTGGATTTGGGTTCCTTTAGTTTCAAATTAAAAGATGTTCTTCCTAATGTCTAATCTAAACCTGCTCTCTTTCAGTTTGAAGCCATTCCCCCTTGTCCTGTCACTCCAGGCTCTTCTAAAAAGTCCCTCTCCATCTTTCTTGTAGGCAACTTTCAGACCCCAATTTGGTCACCCCAAAATCTTCCTTTTTCCAGGCTGAACAATCCCAATTCTCTCAGCCCTTCCTCAGAGGAGAGGTGCTCCATCCCTCTGATCATCTGGGTGGCCTCCTCTGCACTCGCTCCACCAGGTCCATGTCCTTCCTGTGCTGGGACCCCAGAGCTGGATGCAGCACTGCAGGTGGGGTCTCACCAGAGCAGAGCAGAGGGGCAGAATCCCCTCCCTTTCCCTGCTGCCCACACTGCTTTGGATGCAGCCCAGGACACGCTTGGCTCTCAGCTGGGAGTGCCATGGCTGGGTCATGTCCAGCCTCTCACCCAGCAGCACCCCCAAGTCCTTCTGGGCAGGGCTGCTCTCCATCTGTTCATCCCCAGCCTGTGCTGGTACCAGGGGTTGTCCTGACCCAGGTTCAGCACCTTGCACTTGGTTGTGTTAAACCTCATGAGATTCCCATGGGCACACTTCTTGAGCTTGTCCAGGTCCCTCTGGATGCCATCCCATCCTTCAGGTGTGTCAGCCACACCACTCAGCTTGAACATGAACTACCAGAGGTGGTTGTGACTCAGACCTTGCAGAAGGACTTACAGTAGAGAACTTGACTACACCGGGCGGTTACAGCAGTGTGCTGGAAACACCACCACTGGTAGTAGATTTGCATCTGCTCATGGCACTGGTCTGGTAGCAGTTTTCAAAATGCTAAATTTGCAAAGCAATACGTGGATAGGCTATGAAGTGTTTATCACTCTATAGAAGGTGACAAGTGCAGAATCTATGGCAAAAAACCCAAGAGTGCAGTAAGCTTGGGGGAGACTGAAGGTGGAGTGAGACATAAATCTGGATGAGGAAGTGACTTTGTCTACAAATTTCTGAGTATGTTTTGTGTTTTCTCCCTCTCTCACTGTTCTCCTTTGTCATCTTTAAATATCTAGGTATAAATCTACCTAATGCATACACTATTTAAATACCTACTAAGGTCCCATGTCATTTCATTATACTTCCTGAGTGATCATTCTGCTAATCTGAGCTTTTTGCAGTCACATATAAGAAGGAAATATAATTTAAATAAAAATAATCACAAATTTCACTTAACTGGGCAGAATTTAGCCTTTAGCACTGATGGGTTTTGGAAATATTCCTAACACAAGGTATTGTAAAACTGTCTTTAGTACATATAGCAATTAGCCATTGTCGTTGGAATTGTTATATATTGATACCGTACTAGCAGCCAGAGACTCATCAAGTATCAAATTATGATTATATGATACTGAACATACAACTAAGTTTTTCTTCATATTCCACCTTTCCTGATGTTTAGGTCAGATGTGTTTTCCAACTGAAAAAACCCAACAACAGCAGTAGAAATGAGACTCATAAACTGATAGAAATACTGCTTTATCAGCTTTCTAAAGTATAGCAGGTATCTCTCAGAGACACTGCACAGGACTTCCAACCTAGATACATGCTGGCAACAGCTGAAGTGTTGTGGGCATTTTTCTGTCCTCTTGAACTACTCCCTCTCTCCCAGTGCATAAGACAGCCCGAGCAGCCCAAACTGCAGCACTTTCGCTGGGCTATGTTTTACTTCAGAGTAGACTGGTCTTCATGCTATGACATGCTGGAGTCCTACCCTGCCCTGCCTGCCTGCACAGCCCTCCTGGAACCAAGCCACCCCTCCTGTGCAGGCACACAGCACCTCCCAGCACGCTCTGAGCTCTCCCTCCACTGCAAAGTGGGCAGGACGGACGTGAGAATCTCATCCTTTCTTTGGAACTGACATGTGGCAAATAATACTTCTGCAGAGTGAGAGACTTAGAAGCGCAAATTCCTTTCACTGCCACTCACCTCCACTTATGCTGCCCGTGCCCAAACCTCTCAGCTTCATAACAAGATGTTCTAGCTGCATCTCTAACTGCCAGGGCCCACCTCATGATTTTACCCTTTCAGCGCACACTTAAGATGTTTTAGGTTAATTATAGAAGTGCAGCAGTACATGAGTGAGTGAGAGAAAGACGCAGAGAGATGATAACAGCCTGCAATTATGTGAAGGGTTTAAATGCTGAGAAGACAAGGAATATATTAAGCATAAAGCATGGGCTAGTAAGGGTGGATGAGACATAACTAGGAAAGGGAAACACCCAATGAATTCTCTGGAAAAGTTTGTCAGACAGTGTGATTATTAAATTTGGAGACTTTCTTTTAGGAGAAAGATTTCTCACATAGAAGGTTCAAGAGTTCAATAGTTTCACAGGGAATAATTTCAGGTTTGTGGTGATTGCAGAACTGGCTTCTCTGGCTTCTCTTTGTATGTCTGCATACACACAGAGATTCATAACTGCACAGACATTGATAACAACATACGGCTCCTTTGTGACAGTGACTCCTTCATGACAGTGATTTTCATCATATATTGTATGTTTGGCATTCTCATCTCATCAGGACTTCTGCCCATCAACAAGACTCTGCTGCAATGCTGCTTATATTTCTAAAGACCATGTAACTCCAAACAGCTGTTATGAGACAAAAGAAAACCCTTCAGGATGGCATTTTCTTCTTATTCTTGAAAATGTAAGATTTCTTTCAAATACTACACTGGCCTGAGGCTTAAGAGAGGTAACATTTGGCTCTGTGCTAGGACAGATTTTATATGTCAACATCCACTAGATTTAGAAATAGCAAATTTTAAGTGAGAAGTTGATCTAAAATCTGCCAAGTCAGGGTATACTGTATACAAAATTGTTTTGTATGTTATAAAAAACTATTGATTTTATTGGGGCATTTACAGAAAAAAATTATAATCTGAAAGTCTGAACTAAAAAATACGGGGAGGATCTGATCCCACACATTTGAAAATTCTGAATGCATTGCCAACTACTGTAAATAATCTGAAGTTTGTTGTAATAAGTGTTCTATGCTTTAAATATTTTAAAGAATCATGGCTATATTTTTAAATTTCTTGGTTTTTTTAGTCAAGAGCTGAATAGCAGTTGTGAGGATTTCCACGCTTCATAAGATCACAGTGTGATTTTTTTCTTCACATTTTTACCATGCAGAGGTAAGGACTCATATTATGATTTTGGTTGCAGTCACAACAGTGTCTTGTTGGTTGAATGACACATCCAGTTTTGCCTACATGCCTGTGTCTCATATATATATATATATATATACACACACACACCTCTCTATATATACAGACATACATATACTTAATTTTGCTCTCCTATTAATAATCATACACATTGAGGCTCCATGCTCCTGTGTGTTCAGGCTGTTCTAGGGACGTGCAGATCACGTCCACTGCAGATCTGTCTGCTCTCCAGCACCCTGTACTGCCTGTGCTTCCCTTCTCTCTGGGGTCACTCCCAACAGCTGAGTCATGAGAAATGAACACAGCATGTGGGGGCCCTGGTCAGTCAGAGCTAGAGGGTTTTTCCTGTAGATGACATTGCATAACATACCTCAGTAGGTTTTTGCTTCTCTGTTTGCTTCTCTGATCTACTTGAGGCTGTAATAACACTTTATTGCAGAAAGCAGTATTATTTTGGCCAAAGGAATAACTTTAGCTGGGCGATTTTCAAATGGCTACAAGGAAGGAAGTGATATTTTGGAATTATGTACATTGTGTGGTACCCTGTTCATCTGACCTTGCAAGATATGGGAGTGTGTTGGTGTGTGGATTGATGAGTTCTCAAGGGCATCAGGATCCTAACTGTGAGTCCTGCTGGATTAGAAATGTAAAACTTGAGGAGATAGTAGAGAAAGCCAAAATTTAGTTAGAAAGTAAACAAAAAAATACAAACTGTTCAGTAGATTTTTCAGTGAGGGCTGGCTCTGTCTCAGTTTCAGGAGAGTCTGTCTCTCTCTAGCCAAAGGGAATGTAGGATGTGTCAGAGAGGGTCTGATTGGGGAGGAATTCAATGCAGCTATCAGCAGTGGACTTCTATGTAAATACTGCAACACCTCTGAACCAAGGAACAGCTGAGATAACATTGTAAACTAATCTCTAGTGCTGGCGAAGCTGCTCAATCCCTCACATTATATGGTTTCTGTAGAAAAGATGTGCTAGGGAAAAAAAGAAGCAGATTTAAACTATATATGGCAACTTACCATGGGGTAACTTTTTAAAATTGAAAGCAGCATATGGTATTTTTTTCTTTGAAATGGTGCTCTGTGCCAGGGTGTATTTGCTTAGAAATCCTTGCATATATATGAATTTTTATATAAATAGGCATCGCTATCACCAAAATATTTCCAAGTCTCTGTTGCGTGTGCCTGATCAATTTAGATAAATATATACTTGCTTGGGGTCCTTATCCCACCAGTATTGGTTTTGGTTGATTTTCCATCAAGACAAAGCAAACAAAGAGCTGAAGTTTGTCCTGAGCGGAGGCATTGAAGCACAGTGTTTTGCTGATTTGACCTTTTGAGGTCACTGTATTTCACAGTCCTACACAGCCTTTCTTAGGAAGCTAAGGAAAAAAAAAGCAATATATCAAAATATATATGTATATACACACAGATATATACATGCATATAAAAAATATATGTGCATATATATTTATATATACTCATGTATTAAATATGCATATACAACTCTGCACACAAATGGTGTCTCACCTGGAACAGGTTCTCTTCCCTTGAGGCATTTAAAGAAAAGCAGGAGCTATTAATGTCCAAGAAGTTTGCTGCTACCATCTCTTTCAGACTTGTGCTCATAATTGGGCACACACTCAAGATAAACTGGGGTTGGGGTGGAGCTAGCCACCTCATTAATTGTGCTAGAAACAAGGAAACCGATTCCACAATCTCCGATTTCAGAAGAAATTAAAGTCTGAGGGTCTCTGACGCCCCCTTTGGATACCGTTTAGGAACAAATAGCGATTTCCAGTTGTCACACACTTTGTCAGAGCCAAACCACAGTGCAAAGATTGCTCTTCCACCAACACTGCTCAAAGTCCCCAGACTGCCGGTTGTGTAGCATTCACAAGCTATTTCCTTCCACCTAATTTAAGATGTATATAACCATGTGATGGCTCTCAGCCTTTGTATGGCATCTCACAAAATGGACCTGTGTTTTAAGCAGTTGATCCACTTGAGTGTTCCCCTCTTGACTTTGAATCTCATCATTCCCTTCTCTCCCAAACCTCAACTCTCCCCCCTGCATCCTATCATTGTGTCACAGGCAGACACGGAGCCGTTTACGAGCTGAGCTCCTGGAGGACACTGTACTCCACACTATAATGAGTTTCTCTGGGACATGAGTTGACAATCTCTGCTTTCACATACCAGGCCAAACCCACTCAAGGGATGCCTCTCCAGTCTTTCTATTTTTAACAAACAAAAAAAAGTCCTGAAGACACATGGATTTTCTAGGTTCCACCGCTGGAACAAATTATCAATGAGGATGTTTCAACAACTGAGCAGGAAAACAACTGTCACATTACATTAATACCATTAATGGTATTTTGGTTTTTGTCCAAGCTACTCCCCTATCTCATCCTCTGCCCCAGACATATCACTATCTCTTACTGATCTGGCGTGCACTTAAAGAGCAAAAATGAGGAGTTTAAGTATATGCATATCAACATAAATGATCACATCCCATTTTGTGCTATAGATGTCAGCCAAAAGCAGAGAAAAGGGTGATTTTTGCAGCATGTGCTCATCAAAGTTTAAAAGAAATTGAGTGTGCACTGCTCCTTCCTAAGGCAACGCAGAGAGCAGATGCCGCCTGCATGCAGGAGAGGAGCCTCAGTTGTTGGCACCGAAGTAACCTCATCCCTCGCTGATTAAAGATGAGCTCGGCTGGCCTTTTTTTCGGTGGAAAAATTAAAAGCCGGGGAGAAAACACGCGTGC
>VXAD01010765.1:407286-433748 GCA_013399195.1 Dicrurus megarhynchus | reverse complement strand
GCTTCCCTCGCACCCTCCGCCAAGCCCGAGCATCACGAGTTTGAGGCGCCGCACCTGGCGGGGCACCGGCGGCTGCTGACCCCGGGGGCCGAGCGGGGCTGCGGGCGCGGCGGCACCTTCCCGGCCCTTGCCCGGCCCCTGCCCGGCCCCTGCCCGGCGGCGCTGACCCCCGGGGGCTGCGCTGGGCTCCCTATTTGGCCATGCGGCGGCCGGGGCCGCGCTGCCCCGCGCCTGCCTTACATGGGCCGGGCGGCCGCGCTGCGCCGGGGCTGGCCCGGCTCCATTCATGGCTGCGCGGCCACTCGGTGGCGCGGGGCCGACCAAATAAGGACAAGGTGGCTGCCCCGGCCCGCCGCGGCTCCGGACGACGCTGCCCCTCGGGAGGTATAAATTGGGGCGTCTCCGCCGAGCCAGCACCCAGGGTCTCCTCCGCTGCCCCCCCCGCCGCCGGTGCTGGTTTGGTAAGTAGCGCAGCGGCCCCCGCAGCCCCGCGGGGCGGGCAGGGAGGGATGGAGCGAGAGGGGACGGGACGGAATGCTTGGGAGGGATGGATGGGAGGCACCGCCGGGCGGCCAAAGCCCGTCCTGCGGGTGCAGCCGGTGCCCGGGCCGTTCAGCCCCCGGCTGAGCGCTGTTTCTGCCGGGGACACCGCCCGCCCCCGGCCCCGGCCGCGCCCCGCGCAGCATCGGCCGCCGCGCTCCGACGCGGCGCGACCTTCTCCGCCCGCGAAGCGCTCTGGGCAGGACGGATCTCTGCGATTTAAAAAGCTTTCCCTCCCTTTTCGGTCTGCGGCCCGAGGGATCCGCTAATGACGCCCTAATTGAGAGTCCTGCAAGCTGGGGCGGCTTTTAAAGCGCGGAGAAGAAAGCGGCTGACGGATCCCGTTTAGAGCCCTGCCCACGAGCCGTGGAGCATCCTCCCGGGACGACTCAAATTTCCCGCTCCCACCGCAGCATTCCCTCCTCCAGCGCCGGCGGTGCCCTCCGGGATGGCGAGCGGGAGGGCGCGGAGGGGCTGCCCGCGGGGCTCTGAGCGTGCCACCGTGCTATTTTCCAGGTTCGCGCTTCCTTCCGAAGATGTGTGACGACGAGGAAACCACCGCACTGGTGTGCGACAATGGCTCGGGGCTGGTCAAGGCGGGCTTTGCCGGAGACGATGCCCCCAGGGCCGTTTTCCCGTCCATCGTCGGTCGCCCGAGGCACCAGGTAAACACAGAGGCAGGACCGAGGCAGGACAGAGCATCCCTCTCTCTGGGCGTCGCCTCCACCTTCCCCTGCCCTCAGTTCTTCTGCCCTGTCCCAAATACCCTGCCCTCTCGTCTGCTCACCTCTTGCGATAGTACTGATGATACACTCCCAGGTCTGGACAGTGTTTCCTTAACTTCTGTTTGGCTGTCCCACGCCTCCTTTTTCTCCTACAATTTGTATTTTTTTCATCCTGTATAAATTGCTGCTGAGGTTGCATAGTAATATGGAGTATCTTCCTTCACTAGAATACTAATTTCCCTCTGTATCTTCCTGTTTACCAACTCCTTTTCCTGCTCATGATATTGTGCTTTCAGTCAAATTTTTGGACCAGAAAGAAGCAATTGAAAATAAGAGGTGTATTATANATTAAAGATGAGCTCGGCTGGCCTTTTTTTCGGTGGAAAAATTAAAAGCCGGGGAGAAAACACGCGTGCGGCTTCCCTCGCACCCTCCGCCAAGCCCGAGCATCACGAGTTTGAGGCGCCGCACCTGGCGGGGCACCGGCGGCTGCTGACCCCGGGGGCCGAGCGGGGCTGCGGGCGCGGCGGCACCTTCCCGGCCCTTGCCCGGCCCCTGCCCGGCCCCTGCCCGGCGGCGCTGACCCCCGGGGGCTNCGAGGGATCCGCTAATGACGCCCTAATTGAGAGTCCTGCAAGCTGGGGCGGCTTTTAAAGCGCGGAGAAGAAAGCGGCTGACGGATCCCGTTTAGAGCCCTGCCCACGAGCCGTGGAGCATCCTCCCGGGACGACTCAAATTTCCCGCTCCCACCGCAGCATTCCCTCCTCCAGCGCCGGCGGTGCCCTCCGGGATGGCGAGCGGGAGGGCGCGGAGGGGCTGCCCGCGGGGCTCTGAGCGTGCCACCGTGCTATTTTCCAGGTTCGCGCTTCCTTCCGAAGATGTGTGACGACGAGGAAACCACCGCACTGGTGTGCGACAATGGCTCGGGGCTGGTCAAGGCGGGCTTTGCCGGAGACGATGCCCCCAGGGCCGTTTTCCCGTCCATCGTCGGTCGCCCGAGGCACCAGGTAAACACAGAGGCAGGACCGAGGCAGGACAGAGCATCCCTCTCTCTGGGCGTCGCCTCCACCTTCCCCTGCCCTCAGTTCTTCTGCCCTGTCCCAAATACCCTGCCCTCTCGTCTGCTCACCTCTTGCGATAGTGCTGATGATACACTCCCAGGTCTGGACAGTGTTTCCTTAACTTCTGTTTGGCTGTCCCACGCCTCCTTTTTCTCCTACAATTTGTATTTTTTTCATCCTGTATAAATTGCTGCTGAGGTTGCATAGTAATATGGAGTATCTTCCTTCACTAGAATACTAATTTCCCTCTGTATCTTCCTGTTTACCAACTCCTTTTCCTGCTCATGATATTGTGCTTTCAGTCAAATTTTTGGACCAGAAAGAAGCAATTGAAAATAAGAGGTGTATTATAAATGGGGGAAAATCCATTCATCTGATGGAAGGAAAAAAGATTTTATGAGAACACCTCAAATTCTGTTGACTTACTATTTTAATAATGGTAAATTTATTTTCCCAAACAGCCTTTCTGGGGTGTGACTGCTTGCACCTTTCTTGAAAATAACATAGTCAGAATTGCAGAATCATAGTATATCCTGGCTTGGAAGGGACCAACAAGGACCATCAAAGTACAATTCCTGGCCCTGCATGGGACAGCCCTGGGAGTCACGCCCTGTGCCTGAGAGCATTGTCCAAACACTTCTTGAGCTCTGTCAGGCTGGTGCTGTGACCACTGCCCTGGGGAGCCTGTTCCAGTGCCCAACCACCCTCTGGATGAGGAACCTTTTTCTAATATCCCCCTAAACCTCTCCTGACTCGGCTTCATGCCAGTTGTCTGCAATGTGGTTGTTTGGGCTCTGTGATGTTGTCTTCCTCAAATAATGCTTTTCTGTGTTTTCTTCTCTTAGGGTGTTATGGTTGGTATGGGTCAGAAAGATTCCTATGTAGGTGATGAAGCTCAGAGCAAAAGAGGTATCCTTACTTTGAAATATCCAATTGAACACGGCATCATCACCAACTGGGATGATATGGAAAAGATCTGGCACCACACTTTCTACAATGAACTCCGTGTGGCCCCTGAGGAACACCCTACTTTGCTCACAGAAGCCCCCTTGAACCCTAAAGCTAACCGTGAAAAGATGACCCAGATAATGTTTGAGACCTTCAACGTACCTGCTATGTATGTGGCAATCCAGGCTGTCCTGTCCCTGTATGCCTCTGGCCGTACAACAGGTAAAATAAACAAATAAACACCATTTAGATTCTATTTCCTTTCAGGAACTCTCCTTCCTTCCCATTCCAAATAGGAAAGCACACCATAACTCATTCAAATGTACAGAAAAATAGGTGTTTTTAGTTTATAGCAACTAACAATAAGAGTAGCAGAAAAGCCAGTACGAAATAGGCCCACATTGTTCTTTCCACAGACTATCTGCATTGCTTTTGGAGAGGCACCATGGAACTGACTCCGCCACTGCTTGTTGTGGCCCAAATGAGGAGATGTTCCTGTAGGGTTACTGCAGTTACAAAAGTGTTACACCAGTTTAAGGCTTTAAACTGGACCAAAAGATGCCCATCATCAGATCAAGACAGTCACTGTTGCAAATATTCTTATTGGTCAGTGTAGTAGCAGTGGAAGACTGCTCTTATGGATTAGCTTAAAATATGTATGGAACAACTGTTCTGTGGGAAAATTCACACCAAACAAGAATGTCCAGTCAAGCAAAGGCAGGAAGAACTGAAAAGATCTTTGTGACTGAGAAAGAATTAATCTTCTTTATACTGCCTGAAAAACCCCTTATTTTGTTGTGTTTCTTGCTACTTCCTGTGTCTAAGGGCTCCAAGCGTTTGCTAGGTGATTCCAGCTGCTCTCTGACATTTGTCTCCCAGGTATTGTTCTTGATTCTGGAGATGGTGTCACCCACAATGTACCTATTTATGAAGGCTATGCCTTGCCTCATGCTATCATGCGCCTGGATCTGGCTGGCAGGGATCTGACTGACTACCTCATGAAGATCCTCACGGAGCGTGGCTACTCCTTTGTGACAACAGGTCAGTCCTTCAGCTTTTCTCTACTGTGAAAATCCTCACGTGTCTCTTGGCTGATCATCTTCTCTAGTATTGTGCTTATCCAAAGTTTGATTTGATTCTCCTGTATCTACAGCTGAACGTGAGATTGTTCGTGATATCAAAGAGAAATTGTGCTATGTTGCACTGGACTTTGAGAATGAAATGGCCACTGCTGCCTCTTCCTCCTCTCTGGAAAAGAGCTATGAATTGCCTGATGGTCAGGTGATCACAATTGGTAACGAACGTTTCCGCTGCCCTGAAACCTTATTCCAGCCATCCTTTATTGGTAAGTGTTCCCAGGAAATTCTCCTTTTTGTAGGAGGTATGAATGAATCAGAAGATTTGGAAGGTGCCCCGCTCCTCTTCCTGCTTACCTAAATTTGGCACAAAATCAGACATGAATAAATAATGATTTAGATCCTTTGGTTCCTGTAAGATGGGCTTGATGTAAACTCAGTCTGGTAATTAGCTGAGTTCCAGGCTTTTGTTGCAAGTTTTAGATCAAGCTTTAGGGTCACAATTTTTTAATGATAAAACGTATATGCATAGTTATAATATCATCATTAAGGAGTTAGAATCCATGATCTGTATCGGTCCCTTCCAATTCAAGGCATTTTATCATTCTGTGTCACTGATGGCAAGAATAGCTTTCAGAGCTGTATTTGTACTTACACTCGAAACAGTATCTATTACCATGAAGAAGTAAAGTGTCAGAGAGGAGAAGGACATGGAGTGAAGGTGTGTGTATATTTATATGCACTGTAATTAAACATTGCCATGGTTGAGATGGTAGGCTTTGCTGGTTATGCATGCAGCTGACAGAGACAGCAAATGTTTATACTCTTAAGTCCCAAGCAATACATGCAGTTGTTCATCAGCTGACATCTTACCGTGGATCCAGTGTCAGCCCTTTCAGGAAGCACCTGTTAAAATTAATAGATTGGAATGCAACATACAAACACTTGCTTCTTTCTCTTTTCTTACCATCAAGTACTAATATCTTATTCCATGTCATGGTTATATCTTGCCTTGATGATTCTGAATAGAATAGCCTGAATTTTGAGTTGACTGAACAAGAAGTTACTATTGTCTTCTTTATTTCTACATCAGCTATTTTTATTGTCTTCATTGCTGTCTTTACTATATTCCACTAATGCTTTTGGTGAGACTGACATAAACCAATACTCATGTTTTCTATTTTAGATACCCTTCTTCCATTGCCATATACTAAATGAGTTTATCTTGCATGTCTACTTGTTCTCTTACTGTATATTTTGAGTCTCTTGCCTTTGCACATGCATTATGATTGTTACCTTTTCTGACAAATAATGTTAAGCTTCTAAGTTAGTTTTGTAATTCTATTTTTTAATGTTTTTCTGTAACACTTTATAATCAGTAATCATTTTTACAAGAAAAAGGCTATAGAAGTTTATATTAATGATGAGGAGAAATGCCACAGTTTTGTCTCATGAAGACCTGTTGTATAATTTGCTGGCCTACTGTCTTTTTTTTTCTCAAGGTATGGAATCTGCTGGTATCCATGAAACTACCTATAACAGTATCATGAAGTGTGATATTGATATCCGTAAGGACCTCTACGCTAACAACGTCCTCTCAGGTGGTACAACAATGTACCCTGGCATTGCTGATCGCATGCAGAAAGAAATCACTGCTCTTGCTCCTAGCACTATGAAGATCAAGGTAAGGAATTTGACTCTGTGCTATAAAATGTGGATAAAGGTGGAGACTATGTCCACTTCATTAAACTGGGATATAGGAACAACTCAAAAATGAGATCAACAGCTGATGAACAAATGAGCAGAAATTCCATTTAATCAGAATAATTGTGTTGGTTAGAAGCAAGTGTTAGAAAAGAAGAAAATAGGATTACAGATCTTTTTAGTACATTTCATGTATTGTAAGAGCTGCTGAAGATCAATACTGTCATAGAAAAGTTCTTTACTTTCTTAAGGAAATATCTAGTGGTTTGAGTGACTGCGAGCATTGATGATATGGATTCCTTGTTCAGAAATGAAGATTTTGTTGCTTTTCTTTATCCTAGATCATTGCCCCTCCTGAACGCAAGTACTCTGTCTGGATTGGTGGCTCCATTCTAGCATCTCTGTCCACCTTCCAGCAAATGTGGATCAGTAAACAGGAGTATGATGAAGCTGGTCCATCCATTGTACACCGCAAGTGCTTCTAAGCACTTCCCCCCTCAATTTACTTCCCACTCAGGATGACGACAATATGCTTCTTGGAGTCTTCTGGCAAACCTTCCCGAACTCTTCAGTCATTGTACAGTTTGTTTACACACCCGTGCAATTTATTTGTGCTTCTAATATTTATTGCTTTATAAATAAACGAGATCTGGGACTTGCAACCTACAAATTATTGTCTTTTGTTTTATTTTAAGTATTTTTTGGTCAAAAAAAATGAGACTAAACCCCTGGGATTTGGAAACTCCCATCAGACCAATGAATACTTTTACTTCATCCATGTCCTAACTGATGTGGGCATGTTAGGTCATGGTTTTCTATTAGTAAGAATTTACACTTTATAGTTTTAATTTTGAAACTTGAAACAAAAGAAGCAATATATTTCAAGGCTTACAAAGAAAAAGCCTTGAGGGTAGACCCAGTAAGTGGAACAAGTGAAAGGAAACCTCTCACACTCAGTCAGTTTAGAAAGATTCTTCTATTGCATTTATTATAACCCAGACATTTTAATATTCATTTATTAAAAGCCAAAGCTTCTGTGAAAGAATTATGTTAATACATTTAGGATGTGATTTATAAAGAATTATCTCAGTCCTAAAGAGTCATACAATTGTTTTCTGTGGGCTATAAATATTTATGACAAATCATTAATTAAAACTGACGGCTTACTCATCTTCCCCTATCTCTTCAAAGCCAGAGATAAGGAAGTGAAGTCTTTATTGTACTAATGCACAAGAATCAAACTTTCGCTGCATAAACAGACAATTGTTAAAGTCACAATTATTTTCACATCATCATTCATATGTCTTAGGCAATTTTTAATCCTTAATCTTTGCTATCCTTTCTTGCTATTTGACCCAGATACTACAGTCATAAACTGCACACTTTCCGGGGGCATTTGTGTTCCTCACCAAGACTTCTTATAACTGGGCTCTTTGATTTTTTTTTTTTTGAAAAAGTAGTAACTAAAAAGGGAAGTACAGAATGATCTGGGACATTTTCATAAAATGGAACCAGTCAGTGTCATAGTTTGAACTATGTACAGACTGGAACATGCCTAAATTTAATTAAGAAACCAGTTCATGTATCAAGCTGTGTATGTAGTTAGTTAGCTGAGTGTCATCCCAGCTGTTTGAAAAGATAAGATTTTATGATGATTTTATAATCCAATGTTAATTTAAAAAAATATTTTACACATTTATTGGGAAACTTTCTATTCTTCTTAACTCTTATTTTCTTGAAAGGCATTAAAAGTAGTCATTAGATGTGATCTGTGATTATATAGAACCGATTTTACCCTTTGAAAATATGAAGATATGTTTAGTGTTTGTCTCCGATTTACTTACTGTTAGGAGACATTTTACTGGGCGACCACTGTAATTTCCTACTATCCCCTTGCAATAGAAATATTGAAATATTTCTAGATATTTTTGGGGGTTGGGCAGAGAAGTTGGATGGAATTGTCAAATATAAAAAAATTTAAACATAAATATGACATTTAAAACATTTTACTATTTGGACATGCATTTAGGCAAACATAAAAATGAAATTTTAAAAGCATGAAAATTTAAACATAAATATGAAATACTCATTCTAGTACTGCACACAGTATTACTGAGATGTTGCTGTAAATAGGCCTTTTCACAATAAAATACAAATTTATTAACCTGTGAATCAGTTAAGGCAAAGTCAGCGGCCTCCACTGTTCTCCAGAAGATTCCCACAGACGGTAATTATTCTGAAGTTCACACCATGGAGAAATTTTGTATATCTCTAAAACATGGGAACTCCTCCAGATGTCTGAACAACACAGATGTTTGCCAAAGACTTTTGCACATCACTGTACAGAACAATTGCAGCTTTTTTGCTTGTCTTGCTTGCTAATTTGAAAGATTTGGCTGGGCAGAAAGGTTATCTCAGGTATTAGTGTGAATTAATAGGGTGATACTGGACATAAATTGCAACTAATTGGAGCTTAAAATGTTAAGCAAGTATGCAAAGGGCATGCTAAGTCAGCCCCTGTGGATGCCTGCCTTGACTGGCTCTGACTGATGGGTCAGGAACGGCAGGCAACAGTTGGCACCACATTCCCACCTCTGATCAGGGATTCACCACTGAGCATGTGGGCATGAGCAGGGAACTGAAGGAAGCCACTGGCTGCCCGACTGATGGAAAAATTCCCTCCACAGGCATTTCGGGGTTTGTAATTCACAGTTTGTGGAAATGGATATGAGCAGCAAGGACTGTACAAAATAGTCATGTGCTTGTGTATAGGTAGGACAGGACTAAAAAAGTATCAGTGCCTTACCCTTTTCCTCGTCTTACAGTGTTTTTCCAGATGCATTAATTTTTAGTTCAATAGTCCCAGATTTGGCCATTGGAAATTATGTACTCCCACTCAATGCAGTGAAAACTAGTAATTCAATTATATTGGAATTATAATGACTATTTCTGGAAGCAAAACTAGATCTAATTTGATTGAGAGAAATTTGAATATTAAATCATATGATCTAGGATTCAAAATACTGGTAAGAGAGGCCACTGTTAAACTTTGCCTTCTGTTTACATTTTACATGACTTAATGTGTTATACATTTTGCATGCAAAATGAAGATGGTAGAGTGGGATGCAGAAACTAACTGCAGAGCACCTATATGATAGGTAGAACTATTTTGACTATTCCTTGAAAAAGGTAGATTAAAGAATATCTGCACCCAAACCCTGTTGTGATCAACAGTCCTCGCCTCTGAAACACCTCAGCTAATGAAGACACTGACATTAATTTGAAGACTAAAGGAACCCAGCTAACCTTCACTGCTTTTGATGAGATGCCCTTTAAACGGAAGAATGAAAATTAATGTTTAGCCACATTATAGATTCAACACACACATTTTGAAAAGCAGCGTGAATACGTGGCAAAAGGTCTGTCTGCCACACTGAAGGATGTCCTGTTATTTGACTTTGCAGCTCCTTACTGCTCTGTATGCACTGTGGAGTGGAAGGAATTCTGTGGAAGGCAGTCTGACGTGATTTTAAGCTACATAAAGAAGCTTTATTCAGTAAGAAGGGCTAAATAGTATTAAGAAATACTGACATACATCAGTAAGAGCTGAGACAAAATCTTATTGCCTGTCCTGGCAGCCAGAACAGCACTGCCCAGTACTTATGCTTTTGACTGAAGGGCATTGAGGTATTACCACTGCTGGCTGACCCTCACAGAAAACTTTCCTTGTAGATTGACAAACATTTGAGGAGTATTGAGAATTTAGATCAAAACACAATGCTTTTAATACCTATATGAATTATGTGCTAAGGATCTGAAAATACTGTGATTCTGGTTTAAAAGATGCTTTTTTTTTTTTGGACAGGAAATAAGGAGATGTTTCAGAACTCATTAGTTTGTGCTTAAAGGTTCCTTAAGAAATTGGTGATAGAGTCAAAAATTTGATAGAGTTTTCTACTTTGCACTAATCTTCTCTTAAAAGGCTGTTTTAGCTAAATCTTTAAGTCAGCCTGAGGCAAAGCACTAATAGGAAAATTTTTAGCTTAAATAATTGAATTCTGTAGAGTGATAATTATTTTAATATAGAATGAGAGGGTTTTATACTTAGAAAACATTAGGTGACTCTAAATATATGTGACAGTCAGATTAATCTACAATACTAACACTAAAATAGAAAAAAAATATAGATAAAAACCTTCTGGTTGGATAACTGTTTATGAGGCATGGGCAGAGATTGATGCTTGCTTCCAGTAACAGCTGAACCGTGTCCTACCCTGAAGCAACCTGTGTTGTTCACAGAAGTCTCTGTGACTATCAAGACACTACAAAAATAATAAAATATTATAAAATTGAGTGATTTGTAAATATCACTCATTACACTTCAGAACAAAGCAATTCAGGCAGTTAATATACTACCAATTACCTTTGCTTTTTCTCCTGAGGATGGCTACAATTGCTGAAACATAAAAAGTCAGCATACAGAAATGTTAATTATTGAAAAAATGTTATAATGCTGCTATGTAATTAAAGGATGGATTTAATTTATGATTAGGCTGTCCTGTGTGAATAATATTGGATGAAATTAATATAGTAGGCATTAGCACAAATTAATACACCTGGTGGCAGTTTTATGTTTCACCATAAAGGTAGAATTCACAAAATACTATATACATGTTGTCTACCAAATACAGGGTAGTATGCTCTTGTAGAGAAGATGAATTGTATTTTAGAAACATTTTTAACCAGGAGTATGTATATTTTTTCTCTGTATATTCATACAGAGAAAAAAGTGGATGAGGCATAGCATAAAGCTGCATTGACACAGATTTATATAACATGGAAATGATACAATAAGTCTGGGAAGGTGCCAGACAAGATGAAGGTAGCAAGGCAGTAAAAAAGAGCTTAAAGATTAGTTAGTTCTGAGTCTCTAAGTCCCGCAGGTTTAGATCACCAGAAAGGGTGATTATCATTATCATTGACATTATCATTGTCAATGATAATGTGGATTAAGTGAGCTTTCTTTTCAAAGGGTCCCAAATGCCTTAGGAGTTACATTGTGCCTTCTGGACATGCTTTTGCAACAAGGTGATGCTCAAAGGGAAATCGAGGAGCTCCTGAGTGTTAGAGAGGGCCTGAAACTCCAGCTCTTCTAGAGAGAGTGGAAATGCAGCAGCACAGCCACTCCTGCCACCCGTGTATCCCCCTCCTGCAGCTCTCTGTAGCTGGTTGTGGCTGCCTCAGCTGAGAAAGCAAACATGGAAAGTGTAGCTGACTGCCTTCAGGGAAGGAAAGGGTCTGGGAGGCACATATTACTGGGCCACTAGTTGTGGGGACATCTTTCACAGCATCCAGAAGAACTGTGATTTTACAGTTGCTGCTATCAAGGAAAGAATCAAAATGTAGGGAATACAAGCCATAGCCTCATGTTTATGTAATAGATGAGTTCTGACACTGAATTTCACATTATTTTTTATTTCTTTTTTATTTTGATTATATAAAATATTTTCAAGACACAGACTTATATTTTCAAAAACCATTGCTATTTTATATTAAAAAAAAAAACAAACCAGACCCCAAACCTAAAGAGAATAAGAATCATTAATCTTAAACAAGAAAATTGTCTACTTTGGGTCTGTGTGTATATGTGTGTTTACAATGCTCTGATTCTCTGATAAGTCAGAGGGGAGAAGAATTCTTGCAGAAATAGAAATCTCAGCAGATTTTAAAGACAAACCACTGAACAAGACAAAAGAAAAAAAAACTTTACTTCTTTAGCATGAATTATGTCTTGAATTTAGCACCTAAACTGAGTGATCCTTCCTTGTCAAGAAACACCACCGACAAGGAAACGTTGTTTTACACCAGTTAAAACAAGGCCATTCTGTATCTGTAACTTTACTTTGGGTAAAAGATTAAAAGGAATCATCTCCTTCCCAGGCTTCTACTACAGGTTAATCAATAGACATCTTTCTTGTGCTAAACTTTTGGCTTCATTATTTAATGTTTTAGTTTGACAATTTGAGTAACTGGTTATTGAAATTAATGTCATTAACCAGTCGAGTTACTAATTCAACATTGGTTTTGAATCCGTGCTCATTACCATATTGTTTCCTTCATCATTAAAGCACTGGACTCATAGAAAACAGCCTTTTTGTATATGCAGAAATGTGAAAAATACTATCTCTGGTTTTATCCTGACGAATGCTTAATGATTTTTTGATCCGTCTTTAAAAAGCAAAATGTATTTGCAGGGATGAATATGTAGTAGCTATTTAATGTATGGCTTACTAAATGTCACAATCCGTTGTCAGATACTACAAAATGCCCAGAAATACCTTTAACATGTAATACAAAGTATTGTAAAAACCAGAACCTTTAATAGGTGATGCAATCATTTACAAAAATTATCTTAGGCCTTACTAGTCATACTGGTGTGGAAATAATTTCAGATTTATTTTTTATTTAATTTGAGCTCTCTTGTGCAGCTCAGCTCTGTATGGCAACCAGACAAACTGCAGTAATGCAGTAGCTTTTGATCTTTAGCCCTTACATTTTGGCAGTTAAATTGAAGGAATTTGAAAGAGACTTGCATGGAATTGATATCTTCACTGTATGTAGGAATATGAGTTACTATGCTATTGATGGTGATATTTTCTGTCTTAATTTTGTTTCTGGATTCTCTAAACTTTTTGCAGTAATAACATACATATATATTTATATACACAAACACATGCCCACAGAAATATATTTATACATATTCGTGCATGTATATGCATACAAATATTTTCCCTAAGCCTTCTCTTTAACTTTGTAATGGAAGAGGATCCCTGACTTGGTAACTAGTTTCAGAGACTACATGTGTACCACACAGCAAATGAGTACTCCTTGCTGGAGAATTAGCATAGTTGAATTTGGAAAGGAAAATATTTCTTGTCAGAAACATCACAGAGATATTTTAGTAAGACAAAACTGTGAATATTTTGTAGCCTTGTTCCTAAGACAGAAGTTAACTCCTGATTTAGCTTTGTGCTCAGAGAAGAACCTCTGAAGGCCAGAATTTTGAGATCAGTTCAGTGTTTTTAGTGACAATGTGAAATACTCTTTCCTTCTTACAATCTACAGTCAAGAAGTGCCACAGAGATAAGATTTTCAGATGTAACCTGAATACATCATATACTGCTGAAAGTGTAAAAAATGCCCAGAGAAAATGTATGCAATGTCTGGTGTCACATTCTGTATTTTAGTGGCTGCAGCAATAGTTTTGCAGACTTTTCCTTCTGATGAAACATATTGTCATCTGCTGTCATCAAACTTTTTCTGCCACTTCATTTCAATTAAGACCATGAATTCTATGCATCATACTGGCACCTAACAGAAATAGGAAACTACATTCTGACCTTCTTTTTGTAAATAAAAAGCACATGGAATCATCAGGAATAGTAAGTATCCTGCAGGCTCTTCTTTCTGCAAAGAGATATACAAAGGGTTCCATTGCTTATACAAAGTGAATATATTGTCATTGAAAATGCTGTAAGGCTATTTCTTGTATAAGAAATTATACAGAGATAGTGATTGTGCAATCTCCTAATAGGGTCATGTGGTGACAGAGGGGCAGTGGGTGCTATTAAAAGCTTGACATTTATCACTCACAGTGTTTAAATTTATCATGGAATTTGTGGCATTTGCCAATCTAAGTATAGAGAATGCCACAAATACCACAGAACAGATAAATACTGCTATGCAAAACCCAACAAACTGCTGGCGGTTCTTTGCTAAACCTACAGCACTCTCCATTCTGGAAATGCATTGCAGGTGCTACTGGCTGGAATTTCTCAATATGAAAAAGCAAAAAAAAGTTTGTTATGCTTTTCTTTTCCTTTATCTTGACTATTTAGACTAAAAGGCTTTTTGTATAGGAAATTTTTCAGTGTGTCTGTCTGTAGCCTCCAGAGCAATAGAGTCCCTATCAAAGTTTAAGTGTCCTAAAGCTAACAAAAAACAGATCATGGAGTAGCACTTTGTGTTATGGTTTAGTGGTGGTATTTGGGCAAAGGTTGGATTTGATGACCTTGGAGGTCTTTTTCAACCTTTATGATCCTATGATGCTATGGCATATCATTCACACAGACAAAATGTACATGACAGTACATGAATTTTATGAGATGTTCTATCGGAAAATATGTCATGTAACTTGTGATGAACAACTGTGGAATTCCTGTTGGAAAAAAATTACTTCAGCAGAAAGTTGTTCTCTAGGACTCTGAGCTCTAGAGCTCTGTCTAAATCTTGAAGGACAGAATTGTTACAATCAATCACACTGCACACTTGCTCTAAGAAACACACAAAAGTCATCATTATTTTTTTTGCAATAACTGCAGACAAGACATTAAGATAATGTAGTACTTATTGGAGCTATATTTTTTTCACCTAACAAAGCAGCTTTAATGGTTGCTGGTAGAGGAGATAAAGGCTTTGCTATTGTCTTATGAGTTAAGGTTTATGGAGTCTAGGCACCCAAATCCAATTTGTACCTTGGAAGATATTGTTTCTTGACTTCTCTTTCCCAGGTTCACAGGGTGAACATGAAATGGACAACTGCTCTCAAGTCATACCAGCAGGTGCAGTTCTGTCCTTTCTTGGCTGGAGGAGGTGCTGTGGTGCTAAAGCAACAATTCTCACAGGTGTAAATTGTGTAAGGGGTATTTTGCTACAGCTTAAGAAAGTGAGGCAAAAAGTCGAAAGAATGTGTCCATAGCAGTCACCAAGTTCTTCATCTTTGGCAATGATGTTCTTTTGATTCCTTAATGGGATTCTAACCTTGTAGGACAGACCTAAGCCTAGAGTTAGATAATTTCCTTGCCATGCAGCTATTGAGACTGGCTATTTGATTATCTCTTAAGTTTTTGAATGCATCTGGTTACAGCAGATGGCACTGAAGAGTATATAATGAAATTCCTGGACTATCCACAAGACCTGTGTGTCACAAGCCACTCCTGCTGGTAATTCATGACATGAACTCTTCACATTCGTTTGCTATTCTCTTCCAAATTCCCTGGTCTTTCCCACAAAGACAACATTCACATTGCCTGGTGAAAGCAATGGAGGGCAGTAGGCTAGGGAAAGAGGGTAATGTATCTGACATCAGTAATTTCTATAATAATTTAAAATTTACAGAAATCACAGGTAAGTTGACCTTTTAAAAAAACTCTTTAAGAGTGGAATGTATTTTGGTTCAGCAATTATTTCTTTGGAGGACTAGAACTCCAGATATAACTTAAATGCAGAACAAAATGGCTGCACTGTATTCTTAAGTCCATTTAAAAAAAAAGACAAAAGGGCCAAAATCTCACGTCAGATAAATTGAAACACTGCTCTTGTTTTGAAGCTGGTGATACTAGTAGGGCTGTCTAAAGTAGGTGAGGGTATTGATATTTTCCAAAGCATGTTTTTTTTTCTTCCCATGCTGTAAATCTCCAGTGCATGCATATTTTTAATTTAATTCTTTTGATATATACACTCGATACATTTCTCAGACCAACCCTCCCAGTGAAAAGAAAACATAGCATCTTACTTATGATGTNAACTGAAGAAAATCACAGTATTGAGAAAGGCTGATTATAAGAAGAGTGATTTTTCAAAAGGGGAAACTCAGAGACTGCTCCCTGTTTGAGGATGTTTCTCTGATCATGGTGCAGGTAGGAGGCTTGCCACCCAACTTAGTCTATCTTGTTGGCCTCATCGTGTTTCAGAGTGAAACATGCTGTGTTAAGTTGTATTTTCCATTCAACAGCAGCTCTGCCTACACTGTGTGTGTGACTCATCCACCTGTCTAGCTGGTGTTCTCTGGGTTAATTGATCTATCTTTGAGCTCATGTTTTCTCTCACGCCTTGTTTGTTTCTGTGGCAGTTATATTTGTATTTCACACATTTATTATTGCTGTGCATTGTGCCTTCAAACCCAAGGAACACTTTGCACTGACATTTCAGGTAGCATGACTTTGGACTTTGATAACTACTTGGTGTAATTAAACTAAATGTGCTTCACAAATATTTATTAAAGCCCTGTGGGATTGGCTGTCATTTTTTTCTCTTCCCCTTTGCACTAGCATTCCTGTGAGCCTTTTCCTTTTGTAATACAGTTTCTGTACCAAGGCTGATCCTCCATGACAAGGAAATAGATAAAATGATGAAATGTATCCAAAAAAACTAATGAAAAAGATCAGATCAATAATTTGTCCATACTTTTTTGATATATTAGTGATTGAAAAGTGTTTTAAACAGATGAAGCCATTCAGTGCTTATTAGAAAATACTTGAATCCCCTTGCCTGATTTTTGTCCACTGAAACTGTAGGATGGACATACTTATGCAGTGAAACCAGGGCTGGAAATCAACTGATTTATATTTATTAAGATCAGAAGAGGCTTGGTTTTGAGAAAACACTGAGGAGCTACATCTCACCATGACATCTTGAAACTCCCATCTCGAAATTCTCTTTGTGTAATTTTCATCTATTTTAAGCATGGAAAAATCTTAATTGAATTCAAAGCTTAGGAGTCCTCTGGTCCTTCTGGCTTTTTGATTCACTGTAACCGCTCTTTTCTTTTTAGGCAAAGGGAAGCCTCTGGGATGCGACAAGTCCTTCACAGATTCATTCTTAAAAGTTTCCCCCAGGAAGAATGTGTTTCATCATGCCTCTGTGCAGTAAATCAGGAAGGGGAAAGGGAGAGTTATTGCCCTATGCTAGGAGGTATGACCCCCTTATGGGCTTGAGTGCAGTCTGAGTGACTGTCATGCAGAATCTGTGTGTGAAATGGAGATATTCTGTGAAGGATTATTGAATTTAATATAATTCTTTTATTTCTTTTATTGTCTTCTGGCAGGTAGGGACATACAGACACATACAGTGTAAGACATGATTCAAAACCTGAAAAAAACCCAGAAAACAGATAAAACCTGACGTAATATTGGCAATACATCTTAGTAACTGGTAAAAATCAATAGTGGGTAAAAATGTTTACGATATAAAATATTTACCCATCTGCATGTAAATATAAATATATGACGTTCACACTCCATTGCAGCCTTTGAAGTTCAACTGACAAATATTTTAAAGACTCTGTGGTTCAGGCTCTGGTTTAGGTGTTTAGCCACACAAGAGGTGTGTAATGTAGTCCTTCAGCTTCCTTTGATCCTCAGCAAGGTGTAGAGCTGGGCAAGCACAAGCGGGAAACGTATCCAGGGATGACTCAAACAGATGCTTGGTGCTACTGGTAGAGTGAGCCAGCCTGACCACCCCAGGCCCCAGATCCTGGGAATGTTGTAAAGATGTGGATAGAGTAATGGAAGATACATCTCTCCATGCTGTTTCCCACTCACAGAACATAGATTTAGGTTAATGAAATCACGGAGCAAGGTACCATGACAAATTTTTTCTTTTTTTTTTTTTTTTTTCCTATTAATCGATGATAGTTTGGTTAAGCTTATCAGAGGAAAACAATCCTCACGTTCTTATAGGAAAGTGTGAAAGGGGTTGCAAACACCGCAGAGCAGAATTTCTAAATCTAAAATGCCCAGTAAATACCTGATTCAAATGAGGACAGATTTGCATAGGATGTACAAAAATCAGTGCAGCCCTTGAGCAGCTCTAACCTATGAAGAAATTATGTGGGTTTCACTGTCATCTAGAAAAATAAACTGTAACTCCCAATACTATAGCAACATTACACATAATGCTGATTTGTCTTTTTCTTAAAAACACAGAAATAAATCACACACATTTGCAACTGTCCTACAATGTTTTATGAATGACTGAATTTATTTTTTTCTCTTGTTGTGTCACAGATTCCTGCATTATAGTTGAAAGTAAACCATCTCTAATAGATTCTGAAAAATATAGTTATGAGTTGAATATTTCAGAACATTAAAATTTTCGCAAAATCTATAGGTAACCATTCAATTTGCTGTGGGATAAAAGAAATCGATATTCTGAATTTGATTTTGCTCCATTTTGAAATGGAAACATTACAAAAATTTAATGAAGTACTCATCCTGGAAATCTTTTTCTTTAGGAAAGATTAACAAATGGTGTTTTGAAAACAAAGCATGTTGCACAGCACTGAGCAGATGCTGTTTGTTAGTAACAGTTGTGGAACTCACAAAAATGCCAGTTTAAATCACCACCTGTGAAATTTCAGATGTGCATGATTGGGATGGGTCTGGGAAAATGTTCTGGCTCCATAAATTGGTAATTTCCAGTAAAAGCGCATAGCTCTATATACTAGATTAAAGATTCTAGACTAAAAAACTAGCATTACTGAATACTTATAAACTTACATTAATTGGAAAATAATTTTTAAAAAATATTTTATAAACTCCACAAAATGTGTCAGATTCTTTTCTCAAACCCATGACTATATATTCTTGATCCATATGTACTAATGTCACTGAAAGCCAAAATTCAACAGATTTTACCTGGAATCTTACCTGGGACAAAGTCTTAAATCTTTTGGAATTTAAATATATTTTCCCCGCAGAACCCTTTAACTCACTTCCATAATCTTATAGGAGAGGATTCCTTGAGAATTCCTATGGATGGGTTTGCCTTTGCTTAATCCAAACTGTCTTCCCTAACACATTCCTCATATGCAGTATGGGGGACTTTATCCCCTTCTGTGGTAAGCGGGTTCTGACTGAGCAGGGCCAGCACGAACGGTGGAGCCTCTAGTGTTAATTAACCAGGTGGCCTTCCCTAAAATGTAAATCTCAATGTTTGAAGGTCCCACCACCCACTACTTTCAGTGTGGTTTGTAACAGTCCAGTGTACCATTCAGTTTTCCCAGACGCTGGTGCATGGCAGAGAACATGACACACCGTACTGGCAAAATAACCTCTCTGTGAGGTTATTTTGAAAATGAGTCCCGCTGTCCAGCTCTGTTCTCTGAAGGGTACCATGCCTCCACAGGACTTGCTTTTCAAGGCCCAGGATGGTGTTTCAGGCAGTAGCATGAGGCACAGGGTAGGTCTCCGACCGTCCCGTGGTGGCTTCTACCGTGGTCAGCACACAGCACTTGCCTTGACTGGCTTGGGGAAGGGTGTTGTAATCAATCTGCCAGGCCTGCCCATGCTTGTTTTGACCATTATCCCCAACACCACAGGGTGGTGCCCACCCGCTTGGTCTGATTGGTTGCAGTGCACATTTCACAGTTATGGATAACCTGTGAGATACTTTCCATGGTTAACTCCACCCCTCAGTCACGAGCCCATCTGGATGTTGCATCTCTTCCCTGATGACCTGAGGTGTCATGGGCCCACCAAGCCAGAAATAATTTGCCCTTATGTTGTCAGTCCAGATCCACCTGAGACACTTCAATCTTGGCAGTCCAATCCACCTGTCCGTTGTGGTGTTCTTCAGTAGCCCGACTCCTGGGCACATCTGCATCTCATGATGTACTTTTACAGCAAATGTCTCTACCCAGGCAGTGATGTCTTGCCACAATTCAATAGCCCAGAAGGTTTACCTCTGTGTTGCCAATTGGTCCAGCCACCCCCACACAACTTTTGCTACCACCCACGCCTCAGAGTAGAGGTAGAGCGCTGGCCATTTCTCTTGTTCAGTGATGTCCAAATCCAGTTGGATGGCTTTCAGCTCTGCAACCTGACTTGATCCACCTTGTCCCTCAATAGCTTCTGTCTCACCGCATAGGACTCCCCAGCCAGGACACACATGCTTTAATACAAACATCTGTGCACCCATGAATATGGGTTGCATGCATTTATACCTTATATATCTACAATAGAATTGATATAAAATACATTTCACAATTTTTTATTACAACTGCAGAATCTTTGAACGACAGAAGGATTAGAAACCCTTTGCATTTCTTACCGAGCTCCTGCTTTTTCACTCCCCTTCACTGACATAGTTTACTTTCAAGTCAATCACTTGACTGCCCTAGTTATTTCAAGAGATTGTTTCAGCCTGGATTCTGAAGGGAAGCTTTAATGTAATGTGAATTCCCTTCTGTGACTGGTGAGATGGGGAGGGAGAGAACAAGAGTGAGGGGCACCAGGAATACTGAAGACATATGGTGGTGTAACAATCAAAACAAAGGAAAAGAACTCTGCAGTAAATCACGTCACTGAACTGAAAGCAGCTGGGAGTTCAGAGATTCAGCATTTGGTTGAAGACAAATGTAGACAGGGCAGAGATAAGCAGTAGGTCTGAAAAAAGTGCTTGATGTAATGCATTCATACTGAAATACTGAAGCATGATTTCTCACAGTTTATTTTCTTTTTTTGTATGGAATACGAGAAGCATCAAAATGCTGGCAGGAGTTCCATTACAGAGGACTCTTTTCTTATTACTAGATCTTATTTTTTTTGTTGTTCTGGGTATTCTGAAGCATTCACATCTTTCTCATAATTCATATTCTTCCATAGGAAATTTTAAAATATTCTGGTGTAAATAATATCTTCAAGGTTTTAAAATTCTGGCTCATCTAAAGCCAGTGGGAATTGCCATTAGTACAATGAAAATTTACTACCACATGATGGAGATATGATAAAATACAAATTTTTTAAAAGGTATTATTATAGTTAAATTTAATTATATTTCTTCTGATGAAAATTTGTAACTCCTTTTGATGGAAAAGCAAAAAATAGGGTTTGCTAAACTGAGTCTCACAATACTCTGCATTTGCTCTGGCATGCTGGCTGTATAATTGGCTGGTATTTTAGCATAATCCCCTAATCAGTTATATTGGGGTACATATATTTTGAAATAAGTATCTTTGAAAGAATAGATTCTAGGAATAAAATCATTTTTTCAATAGTGAAAATTTTTCACTCCCATAGTGAATTAATTATATTAGTATGTAGATATTTTTTGCATGCTTAAGATGTGTACTAAATCTGTTTATAGTGGAATCCTTCATACTCTTTTCTGTCCAAGTTACTTTTGAAAGGCTCCTTCATCAGTATATATGAAAACTCAAAGAAAACTGAAATTGAAAGGCACATAAAATTGGCTCACAAATTTACACTTAAGCCATCATAATCCATGAAATTGCATTAATGGATGTTTGGATGATTTAGCACAACGTGAGTGCTTTTTTGAGACTGGTGAGAGTCAGAAGGGAAACTCAATACACTGGCAGCAGATGAACTGGTCACTAGAATATTTTACTTCTTTTGTATTTCTTTGCAGAGCCTGTCAATTCATAAGTATTTGTTTCAATGATATTTCCCTTCCCCTGGCTGCAGCCTGTCTGCAAATAAATCTGAGTTTGCAAGAAGTGCAAGTGCTGCTGCATTAGGAGCTGTAAACCTGCCAGAAGTAAATGCAATTTTAATTCAGTATATAGATCCAAATTATTTCCTAGGAAATTGATTTGTCTGTTAATTTGTGCATAGAAAGGTCCCTGTGGAGAGCTTACAAGAGCCCCATAAAACTTGGGTGATTTTTTTCTGTCAGGAAATAAAATATTCTGTAACTAGTATGATATTTAAAATTTGTTTTCTAGTCAAAGCAGTTACAGTTTGATACTTTTTAAATTCCCTTAGTTCAGAAGACTGAGGTATATTTATTTAGTACCTGCCCCCATTGTGAATATTTCTTATGGTAGCCCCCCACTCTTTGCAAGAATAGTTATGGAACTTAGACATGACTTATGAACCCTGACTTCAAAGTTCATGACTATTCATAGATTTATTCCTTCTTCACTGATTACATACATTGTTTACCTGAATAGCTTTCCATTTATAGCAATCTTCATTTGTAGATATGGACCTCTGATGCATAATAGAGTCTTAATTTGATTATTAGGTTAACTTAGTGTTTTGTCTGTTCCTGCAGTACAGAAAGCCCTGAATTCTGTGCACTTGGCACTGCTACTGTCAAGCATGAAACGTACAAATGCAGTCTCTATTCCATACTCACAACAAGGACCCCGCAAGTGCCTGCTCTGCGATTGACAGCTTTGACACAAACACTGTTGACTGGATGGGAAGAGTGTGCTACCCATTTCTTGGCAGCAAAATGAGTACTCTTGAAATATTGCTTTCTCTTGTGAAGGACTGACGTCATTAGTACATCCAAAACTTGTACTTTTTGGGAAGTCATTACTTATAAAACTGCAGAAAAAATACACTTTCTCTGCTGTGATATACTAGAGTTGTCTTTTGAGGGAATTTCATTTGAGAAAAAGACACGGAGAGGGGCTTTTTATTAAGATCTACATACAGCACCTAACTGCAGCTAGAATTGTACTCATACAATGGGGAGGGAACATACATACAAAAGCACATTTTAATGAGAGAGAAAGTGTAGGTAGAAGCAGATGACCTAGATGATTTTATGAATAAAAGATTTAATCTGATGCAATCATTTCATTAATACACACATGGCACCAACTGAAAACAGAGCATAGCAGATGGCTATGAAAGGTCTTAAAAAGGCATTTTCAGTTTAGTAGCTAATGACTTAGATTTCATGGACTACACCAAATAATATCAGAAATGAAGCATTTATCATATCATTCTTCCAAAGAATGTTATAATGCTTTATGAAAGCAGTGCTGAAAAAACTCTCTTTTGCGACACTAGTTAGAAAACATAGTCACAGTATATATTATACAGATATAGGGCAACATGATTTTTTCACAATAACTTCTGAAAGAAAACCCTATTATTTTCTTTATTAATAGCCTATATTTATTTAATTTAAAGCTCTTTCTTTGCTTCCAGTTTGCTACAGTTGGTAGAAATAGTAGTTTACAATATAACAATGAAATTCAGTAATTTGCCATGCAATTTTAGAATATAAACATAACATATATTCATTTGGTGTAATGAGGGATCCACTGCAAACAGCTGTAAAAAATTGCATTGAAGAAGATTTTCGGGATAGTACTAATAATTGATTTGATTTATTTTAGGATAAAATATTTGCAATAAAATTAGGATGAATGTATAACTTTAAAAGGAAGCAGTAAGTGTGGAAGGCTCTTGTCAGATCTGTATTGCGTTTTCACATTAGTAAAGCTCAACAGAGAAAGCAATGAAGGAGGAGAACAATGCTCTTTAGCACGCTATATGACAGCACTGGCCATGTGGCTACCTCATCCTGCCCCAGTCATGTCATCCATGTCCAGGTTGCAGGGGGTCTGACAGACAAGCCAAATGTGTCAGTTCTGCTCTTAGTCTGTTCTGCTCCATCCTTCAGGAATGTGCATCCTGCAAGATTTGATTGCTCTCCGGACCCTTTACAAAACCAGATCAGGGCAAAAGGGCTGGATTTCTTAGAGAGAATCTGGCCTACAGCTTCTTACAGACAGATTAACCTCAGTTTGGCTTCAAACTGAGGACACATACAGTCTCATTCTTCAGACCTAATCCAAGATCAACTTAGTCTATATTATTGCATCAGAAATTAATATCGTGGCACTGGGATCTTTGAACACATGCAGACTGAATTTTCTTTTTGTAAAGCTTGTTTGAGATCCTGTTAGGAATGACAGAGTTTATGCTGAATTTGAACTGAACAGGAATACTCATTCTCTTTGAATGCAAAGCAAGAAGAACAAAAATACACCCTACCACCCAAAAGCCTATGTGTGGAATAGCAAGCTGATTTTGTTTCCTTTCTATGCAACCGATAAAAACACTGAACAAGACAGGCTTGGCCCTGTTGCAAACTGTTATTGCTGCTTCATTAGGAAACGGTTCTTTGTAAACCAGGAGATAGAAAGCTTTGATAATCCTGAATGTTTGTGAATGAAATGTAGGCATGGCTCTCTAATCTGAATATATACACTGTGCAATATACATCCACAGCATCTTTGGCAGCCTGCTGCTCTGCAAATCCTGGCTTTACCAGAGGCTGAAGCATTCAGGGGAATGGTGTAAAAACTGAGATGAACCTTTAGAAGCTGAAAATCTTCTTATGTCTACAACTTACAGTCATGACTATACATAGTCTGAGCACTTTGTGATTTAGACAATTTGTCAGATAAATCCACAGGTTGCTGGTATTCACATAGTGGATAATGGAAATGCAGTAATTGCATTTTCATACACCTTTCACTGTTGTGCTAAACATTCAGAGAACATCATGTTGACTCTTATTACCTCTATTTTGACAGCAAGACAGGCCTCAGATTAAGGACAGAAATTCATAGTTTCAGAAATCATACGTGTAAATCTGAGATACAATAACTTCCTTTGAATTTTCTAGCCACTTTAAATGAATGTTGGCCTTGTGAAAGAGACTCTCACCGAACTTTTTTTTCCAAACTCACCAAGGTCTGAAGTTCTGCAAACTTTCTCAAGAGGAAGGCCAAGTATCCTGCATCTGAATATGGTTGCAGGGTGGCTTATGCTAAAAAAGGAGCAGCCAGGTATTCCAGAATGAGATGCAACTCCTGTAAGAAAAGGCTTGAAAGAATTTAACTTTAAACCATAATAAAATAAAAACCACTGTAATAACAATGTTTATATGTTTGCAGCATTCATTTAAGATATTTCACCTCCTTGTCTTCATGACCGGGCTCTCAGGAACACAGCAAACACTGCCTGTTAATTTATAGTGTTTGATATGATCAGAATGTAATTCCTTTTCATTTAAGCGTCTTAAAAGCTCAGATAAATAGGTTTTCTATCCCACTACCAGGGAACAGCTTTCCTTTGTAGAAATTCTATTATTTGTCTATCAACAAAAATCTTCTCTCCTCTCTTCAGTAACTTCAATCATAGGTTTTCCCTCTGCTTGGTGTGCTAAATAGGATTATCATCATTAGCTTCTTAGCATATCCCCCACCCTCTCTCCTTCTACACATGCATTGCTGCTTCCCTTACTGCTTTGATTTCACTCTTTTTCAGATCCGTCTCCAAACAGATAATTTCAGTCTATATGAGACACTCAGTAGTCAGGGTAGCTGGATAGATACCACAGTCCTCTTAAAACAAAACAAACCAAACTCCAACTTCTTCTTTTTAGCTTTGGTGTTGTTGCAGCAGCAATTTTTAGAAACTGTATACAAAAAGCCAAAGACCCTTGACTGAGAGAGAATAAAAATCTACCAATTTCTGTGCAGAGGTATTCACTGATCCTCTCTTGTTTGATACTTTCCTAATTCAATCAGTGAACTGACCCAGTATCACGTGAAGCAGAGACCATCTGCATAGTCCAAATGAAAAGACAACAAACCTTGGGGTGTCTAAAGCATACAGATGCCTTCTTGCACAGATGAAGCATGGTTCCATTTATTCAGAAAACACTTAACATCTTTAATATGAAATGGAATTGGCTCATGAGAGAGCTGCAAAGAAAAAAAAAAGGACTACACTGTTTATTATGGCCTGTACAGTTCTGCGTTAGAAAGAATTTGATTTTACTGAGTTTGATGGTAGGAATATTATGATAAGACTTACAAGAATTTTTCTTATGTTGTTCTTTAATGAGATTAGTTGAGCAGGTGTGAAGGTTTACCTGGTTGTTTTGTAAATATATAGAATACAAGAATAACTTTTACACACAGTTTCACTGGAGAAGTCAATTCCAGTTGGTACCAACGTTTTGTGTGGAAATGTTTGGTGATGTCTCAGGTACAGTCTGTAAGGGTATCTGTAAAATGAAAAAAAACTATTCTAAACACAATAGTTTATGACAATAAAGTATGTGGACTGATTATAGTGCAGGGATTTATTCAAGATACTTTTTCTTATACTGTTTAGAGATGCTTTGTGTGAAGATTTGGTGTCTTTTCTAGCATAAATACAATCTTGGTCTCAGAATTCTCTGAAATGGCTATACACGAGCCTCATTTCTTTGCAGTGATTCTTATAACTGTAATCAGGGGAGAATAAAGATGCAATTTGAAGTCAAATAGCTCCCAAGGGTTAGCAGTTCTAACAAGTAAGGTCACTCCTGTATGACACCGCTGTTTTGATCTCCGGGAGAGAGGCAAAGCACAGCAACCCCTGGAGACCCCCTGCCAGGCGCCCGTGGCTGGGGGGCTACGGTGTCACAGTCCCGCCCCAGAGCAGCGTTTCGAACGGGCAGCCGAGGGCAGCGCCCGGTGCTGGCGGGGCTGCGCTCCCGGGCGGAGCGCGGGGTGTGCCGGCTGCCGGGGGCGGCGGGTGCCCGGCCGGGGCGCTCCGGCAAGGAGGCACTCGGTTGCACAATGAGCCTCGTGCCTGCCGGGGCAGCTTTTCCTCCGCCCTCCCTCCTCCTCATCCTTTTATTTATTTCATTTATTTTTATTCTATTTATTTGTTTGTATTCCCCGGAATAATAAAAATGAGAAAATCCGAGCGCTGCTTTTGGCTGCTCTCCACCAACCTGTCAGTGACGCAAGCGGAGACTACTTAAAGGCAGATTAGAGGCAGCAAGACAGTAAAGCCAAC